>JAOYSI010006558.1:0-12751 GCA_025775065.1 Hiodon alosoides | reverse complement strand
TGAGAAAACATGGAAAACGCTTCTTGAGGTTTCCTAAATTAATATTTCTCTGGCACCATTTGTTATGCCGGCTGTTCTGAAGGCCCGCTGATCGCCAGGCTTGGAGGGTGGCGACACAACAATGACCCCAATTGGACCCACTGAATGGGGAGCTGTGGCCATCAGCTTGTTTAGTGAAATGGGCACAAATGGAGGTCTCAGAGCGGGGGCTGGACCGGACAGAGCGTGAAGGACATGGACAATTCAATTACAGAAAGGGAGACATTTCCCAAAACAAGGCATTCCGACCCCTGGAACACAGGGTCTTCTGGAGTTGCTGGATAATACAACTAAATGGCAAACTAGCGTTGTGACTCATTCATGGGGCCAGTTGCAAATCAGATTCTCCCGAGTGTGTTTGTGTTGTTCAACAAAAAGATTTACCTTCTGGGGAAGTCTATTAAAAGATTCAAAGGACTGTGTGTTTGTAGGCAGTGGGTGAGCTTAGATCTCCCCAAGCTTAGAATGAGAATGAACTTCTGGTCACGAATTTGACCACTTTGTGTTCCATAGCTTGTAAATTTGGAACCCTCTAATTTTTGCAAACCATTAACATAAATGACATAATTATTCACAATTAATGCTGCGTGTTTGTTGTTTTCCCCTTTAGATATAAAAACACAATATTTTCCATACCAAAAAATAAATCTTGTACATCAGAAGCCGCAAGCTGCTATTCATACACACAGCAATAAATTGATCTGAGAACCAAAACAAACTTCTGAATGAAATGCAGCCATGACCACGGCAAAGCATGCGCTTTCAACTCCGAATTGTAAACAGACTTGGTGCTTGGATCTCGACACATGCTAGCAGCGCGCTGGGGACATTGGCAGAAGAAATAACAGGCAACTTCTCTTCCTTATTTGCTTTTTTCTGATGAGCGCTTTGTGACCAGACAGTACCTCTGACTGGGGTATATTGGCAGCGTATAGTCCATTAAAGACACACTGTAAGCTCATTGGAGTTATCACCTCTTTGACCATAACCAACAAGCACTAAGGGATCCAGTACAGTTAACTCTCTCTGATATGGCTGCCAAGAGATGGATAATCAAACATGCCAGATATATGAGAGGAAGAGGATTTAGGTGACAAAAGTTAAGAAAGCTGTGTTCTAGAGCAGCTTAAATCCAAAGGCTATTCCAAATTGAACATTGGACAACTCTGAATTAAAAGGAGAGCCAAGAAAGTAGAGTCCCTCAGATCCAGGGGCCGGGGCTGGTGCCAGGCTCAAAACCTTCCCTGAACGGACAGGATTACCTGCAGCCCTGAGTGTTAACATGCTGAAAGGTTAAGCTGTGGAGATATTGCCACATGCCACATGTCATTTCGTCAAATATATTTAACAGATTGGCATCACAGTTCTTATAGAAACTTTGTTAGCCCATGGAAGAAGAAAAAATATGATGTACAAAATAACATGTGTGTTCAAGGTCTTAAATTTTTTTTCCAGTGTGTGCATGACTTCAATCTATTTAACGCATTTGGATCTGAGCCATGGAGCAAACCTGCTTATACTAAAAGAAAAATGAGTGTATAAAGAAATTTGATTTTCCTCTACTTTGGCCTTGCGTCTGTCAGATGTCAGATATTTATTTTTTTCAGATCGTCAGACCCTGGACCTGCCTGTTTTTACCCTTTAACAAAGTTTACGTTGGGACAGTACCACAACGTAACTTCATACAGAACGTCTGTTTGGAGTTTGGAACTAATGCGCTATTCCAGTGCTAGCGAAAGACAACTCCGCTGTTTTCCTGAACACCATGTTACCCTCAATTTCCTAACTGTAAGAGAGTGGTCTGTAAAAGTACAGGCAATCCCTCAAAATGCTTCTATTTGGGTTGCCTGTCAGTTAATATTGGCCAGCTGTGAGAGGAAAACCCACTGCAGCCACACAGCCAAGACACAGAGCAGCTGATCTGAAATGTGAGTGTGCAGGTTTGTGTTTCTGTGTTTCTGCGTGTGTGTGTGTGTGTGTACGTGCACGCACGTGTTTGTGTGCGTGCACCAGGTGTGTGTGAGCTAGGAGAGCAAGCACATATGTGCAGGCAGGGTATTCCTTCGGATAAGGTTCCACTTACCAATGGCCCAACCAATTGATGCATACGTTAAGGGTCTGTGTAACATAAACACTACCACGGATGTGCAAGTTGAGAAATTCATTATGCACAAAGGAAGGCTTTGATTTGAACTCTAAAAAACGGCCTGGCTTAGTAACCCCCCAACTATGGATACATGTTAGTGTTCTTTGCCCACTAAAAGCTATACTTTTAATTTTACTATATTAATTACCATCTGGATTGTAATTGTTTTAGAAACGTTCCAATAAACCACTTTACTGTGTTTATGCATTTTGCCCTTGTTTGTACCCTTGTGTGTGGAAATAAACTCTTCATATTTGGTTGAGAGCAATTTTTTTTTTTTACGGAACTAATTATCATCTGGATTTATATATTTATTTATTTTAAATGTGTGTCACTTATATAGAAATGAGGGCATTTTCTGAACACAGTATAACTGATATAGTTTTTAAATTTATCTCCACAAATGCCAGATTTAGCTCTCCCCAGCAGTGGAAAGCAACAGCTCTATGTCCCACGAAGCGTGAGATTTTGCAGCGTTAGAGAGTTTAAGGCTTCTTTTTGGCTTCAAAACCTTGAGCAATTCGCCTTTTAACAGCTCTTATCAACCAAACCCAGCAGCACAGCGTCAGTGCACATTTATACCTTTCCTCTTGTTCCATAAAGAACACAGCCGCGGTCTTTCTGTCATAATAACTGTTGAATGTTGGTTACTGCAGGTAATACCTGCTACTGAGGGCAGGATATTACTTATTCTTAGCTCTGCATGTGCTCCTAAAAATGTAGCACCAGAGCAGTGCACAAGCAACAGCTGAAATCATCCCGCAGAGAAAAAAAAGACCCAGTACATGATGTTCTCAGAATGAGTGTCAGATTTATAATGAAAAGTAAATAAAGGAGGCCTGCCAAGGAAGTGGAACTCTACGCAAACGCACATACGCACACACACAGAAACACGCACGCAGGGGCCGCTGGCCATCTTAAATCTGCATGCCCACGGTGGCGACAACTGCCAAGCAACAAATTACCAAACCGAATGTTCTTCATCTGATGTGGCGGTATTTCCGACGCTCACCTACACATCCTCTGCCCCGCTACTGCTGTTACACCGTACAAATTCAACCATTTAGCGACTGTATGTTTTAAAAGATGACACTGCATTTAAGAGATATCCGTGGTCGACAGAACAGATTAGAGTCTGCCTTTTATGAGCAGAAGAGATTGGACACTTACAATAACATGCACGAAGTTCTGATTTGGGCCCAGCCTACGGAAACACTAATTAAAAGTGTGACATAAAAAGAAAAATCTGATTTAATTAAATGTGTAAAAACTATTACAGAAGGGTAAGAGCAGGGGTTTGTCTTTCCGAAAACTAAACAGCTGGGTAATTTTTAGTAAAAGAATAGTATTTAATAGTATGGTAAACTAATAAAATGTCTGTGCATCATGTCTCACGACGCTATCTGGTTGCAACACATAAATGTGGCATTTATATACTAAAAGACCCTGTTGGGGCCCTATAATTTCATGAACCGCTCTGAAATTGTTTATTTTTTCTAAATGTACGGTGTTCTGAATACATTTTCTGTTACAATGATTTCAACCCCTGCCAGAGATTTCCAAAAAAAGAATTAATGAGAACTGAATCATATTGCCTGTGTGTATATTTAGAAGGGGAATACTCTGATCTGTCAGTGTTGATGTGCTCTGGCCAACTGGTAGTGAACCAGTTATAGAGTTATTTATTTAATTTTATTTCTAATTTTGTTCTGTTATGGAGCAGTTTTCATAAATATTACTGCATCACTTGACCTTTTATGAGGGTTATTTAAAAACTGAGAGTGGTCTGTTAAAAAGCGGTCAAATAGGAAACAAACGCTTGTCTACTTCAATTAAAGAGACCTAAAACAAGTCTCATTAAATTCCTGAAAACAAAAACATCTGACAGTTACAGAAAAAGAGCCAAAAAACAAAAACATATACTTTATAATGCATATAAGACCATCTTTAAAAACAAACAAAAAAAAAATTGTAACTGTGATGACCTCTTTTTTATTATTTAGTATTAGTGACATTAAATTAACAAAACAAAACATCACATGTTTCAAAATTTTAGCTGAATTTCAAAAAGTGATTGTTTATTTTAAATGCATTCCGGTTTTCACCCAGTATGTGTTCAACTGTTCATCTGACATTACGTAAGGCAGAAACTAACTAACAAGGTACTTGGAGCTAATCCAGTTCTTGTGAAATTTTAGCTGATAGGGTGACAATAATGCAAAACAAAAGTTTTCCTCTTTTTGGCTGGTTGTGTTTTTTAATTACTAATTAATGGATTTTGCAGATAGGCTAGGGATAGGCTACAAAAAACTAGCAGAACTCATTCCTGGAACTTTTTAAAACATTCTACATTACTGACTTTATGTGCCTGGCCACCTTTGTCGGGTGATGCTTTCTGTGTAGGGCAAACCCCAAGAGAGACAGAGGTACCAAGTTTTGTCTCATTTAATTGATTTTGGTGTACATATTAACTCCATTCCTTCCATTACTACAACTCTTGATATTGGAAAAAAAAAAGAAAACGCCTCACTAGATAAGGACAATGTATGGTTTGAAATCAAGTTCCAACGCACAGTTTGATGCATCTCATGAAAAACAAATGTATTGCATCATTTCCAATGTCCTTTGTCCTATTGAATAAGGATGTTGGAGAGCAGGAGCTCTCAAATGTTGTTCCTGTTTTGTGTGAGAGTGTGCATCCCTGCTGGTCAGAACGTTGCACTCCCAGGTTTTAAACACTGTGTTCCTTGGCAGGAGCCCTGCGAGCAGCCCACATTCAGATGAAATTTGGAGAAGGTTTCAACTGAGAACATGCGGCTGTTGTCCAAGTATTGTCATAATTGGGCACTAGCGGAGAAACTGAAAAATATGAAAGCCGGTATTCGCGTTCAAAATTCAACCCACTGTCTGCATGCCATAGAGTATCTTGTGTTAAATCACAAGTTCTCAAACTGGGGTCCGCGGAACCCTGGGGGTCCTTAGAGACTGCCCAGGGGTCCGCAAAAAAAGTACATTTTATACACTTTTGTCAGTCAGTTTCTCAGTAGGGGGTCCGCGATTAATGTTGCATGTGAAAAAGGTTTTCGAACCCCTGTGTTAAATGTTCTTCGGCAGGCTTGTGGCTTGAATGCAAGATTCTCAAGCTTAGGCTCTCACAGAACCCATCCTGTCACCCACCTGCATAGTGACTCCCATCATGTGTAATGTCATAGAACAAATCCAGCAGGCTCTGGCCCCTGTGTTTCTACCTCTGTTCGCTTCCCGTTTCTCAATGGCTTCATTTGGCCCATATTTCCGGACACCCAGGTATCCAGGGTACCCTATTGCTATTCTTGAACACTTTCTGGTGGCCAACCCGAGTTCCCTTGCCAACGCGGTTTTGTGGCGTTGGGTTACTCTCATTTCCTCACCGTGCACTACCCCAGTTCATCCACAGACGTCACAGTTCTAGCTTTGTTCTCCCTAGCGTTTTCTGTTCACATGGACTTTTGGTAATTAATCTTTTCACACCTTTCCATCGTCACACCTGTTAATTTGTTCAGTGTAATCATACCCTTTTGTTTTCCTTAGTTCAGTGTGAAGTCCTGTTTCTCCCCGAGTCGCAGTCCGAGCGTTTCCTGTTTAGTGCCTTCCTGTGTTTAGATCTTTGTCTGTACAAACCTTCTTTGAGTCTTGGATTACCTGCATTGCACTGTTTGCCTGGACAATTGAGTATTATATTTAGGCATGTTTCAATAAGTATTACAATACAGGTAATATTAGACTCCGTCAACTGTTTTTACGTTAATCCAACTGGCGGCCCCATAAAATGTTGAAATGTGACAGCATGACGGTATATTTTCACTTGAAAATGAAAACTTATGACCTGGAGAGAATGGTTAAACTCATTGTCCTCCATTGCAGTGCACACAATCAGTGGCCCTGCACACACACACACACACACACACACACACACACACACACAGCTCTCAGGCAATCAGCCCTATGATTGTTACATAAGGCCAAGCAAGTCTGCATGCACACTCATATATAAATTAACTGTTATAAGCCAGGTGTGTCTTCTTTGCGATACTATTAGGGACAATTAAATGCCCTGAACTAATGTCAGATAATCTGAAACTTGATATGTTCCATGATATTTTGGCGTAAGACGTATCACTTGCCTTCCTTGTGACTTTTTCTACACACCCTATTAATACTGTGTGTACAATAAAGCGCTCCGTAGAAAAGCTAAATCAGATGGAAATTTTTGGACCGTATGTAAGGGTTTTTCTGTTTGTCTGAACAATTAGCAGATTTCTTTCAGTTAAAATCTCTGGAAGGTAACCGTTCTTTTTTATCCCTAGGTCAGAGGTTCTCAAACTGGGGTCCTTAAAGTCTGCCCAGGGAGTCCGCAAACTAAGTAAATTTTATACACTTTTGTCAGTCAGTTTCTCAGTAGGGGGTCCGTGATTAATATTGAAAAATTAATGTGAAAAAGGGTCTGTCAACAAAAAAAAGTTTGAGAACCTCTGCCCTAGGTCAATAATCGACACCAGCGGTCACTTGTTATATATAAATGTATTTATTCATTAAATAATTATTTTTAAAAGAGGACATCTGTTACTGAATAATGTAAAACTAAGAAGACACATCACTTGTGCGTTCCACTAATATGAGTTCACAGATTGTGAAATAAATTAAAGACGACAAGCTTTGGCGACACTCATTTCTGACACCCTTTTGCTTTTTTGTTTATATTAAACGTCAGTTGAGATTTTATCATCAACTAACAACAGGTGGCATTGTTGAGTTGGAAACTCAATAGTTTACGAGCGACGGTCAAACCAAAAAAAAAAACATTTAAAAAAGTTGATAACTCAGGAAATTTGATACGGTATGTTTGTCTCTAGTATTTTAATACAATTTCCCATCGAAGTGAGAACGTTCTCAGCACTGTCTGTTATTATAATATGTATTTTTATAATTATATCGGAGACATGCGCAAATCTCTTAATTTAGGAAAAGCAGGATCCTCCGCAGATAGACCAGACTACTGTTTAAGGGCATTCTTACTATGTTAACGAAAGCGAGGAAGGAAGCCACACTCTGGTTATCTGCCAGTCCGGAGTAAATCCCAATGGGTATCGCCTGCCCATGCCCACAGAATAAATTACCAATGGAAAGATGTTGGTACACCGCAGTATTTATTTTTAATTCTGCTTCACGCTGTGTAAATCTAGTTGCGCAACAGGTATGTCGAAATTTTGCAAGCTCAAAATATTCGAGGCCGATATTTACAAATTTTTAAAGAAAAACTAGAAGCATTTTTCACATCCAGTAAACATTTTTCTGTTACACATATTACAATTAGGTTTTTGGAAATGAGGCCAGCAGTAGTTGGCTCAGTACTGGCCACAAAAAGCTTTCTGCAAATCCAGTTCTAGCACATGAGAATAGATATGCCAGGAGCATTAACTCCATGTGTGAGCCCTAACGAAGACGGACTAGTCCTCTAAGATCTGGGGAAAGTGTAAAAACTGGTACACCAGAGCATTAAATGCTATTGCCAGATGATGCAAATTTATAGTGACACACATTTTTTAACATTTTGTACTATGGATACTTTCAGCTGGTGTGGTATTCTTTACAAGCCTTGCCTTTAGTGATCAGTTTGCTAAATTATCTTTTAGGCTGAATATGAAAAGCATATGGCCACATATCAGCAAGGCAGTGGCTTTATTCATATACCATTTTTGCACAACAGTCATGTCTGGATTAGCAATGTTTGAGTCCCTGGGCTTGAATAATTCCAGAGAAGGCAGCTCTCTGTTTTGTAAACGGAAATGTAACCAACGTGTCCTATCCTAAGCATGAGGATGCCAAAATAGCCACTCTGTTTCGGTATGCAGACTCCACTATTTTAATTAACACAGGTTGGAGTCACTAGTCTGTCTTGCCCAACCGTGACCCCTTTTTCCATGGCTTGGGCTTGAGCAGCTGTCAGTAACCTCAACCTCTGTTTGTGTTGGATTTCCTTAGTCGACCTTGTAAACAGGAGGACAGGTGCACATTTGGCCGCTACCTCTGTATTGCTAACAGTTAACTACTATGATGTGTTTAGCGCCAATCTGACATTAATCGATCCGTAATTTGACTGGCTTGAGGGTCACATCAGGGAAGCATCAAGCCCTTTCTATCAGGCCACTCGTTTCCGTTGCTTTGAAGAGTGTCAAGTTGCACTCTGTTTGGTAGACATCCTTAACTAGATTATAAATTACATTACAGTGGATAAAAACACTCCAAAAAACTGTAGTTCTAGGCACCTGAAGACACAAAGCCTGTCAGTCAATTATTCAATTATCTTCCCATTTCTTTTGGTTTGTCATTGATTTAGCTGGATAATAATAGCATTGTGGCTGCCAGAGTTGTTGGGCTTGTAGGTGCATGGCCAGTCATTATATTTGTGTTTTCTTCCATTGCGTGATGAACAAGGGCATAAATGTGGTTTAAAAAGCGCGGCATAAACTTCCTTCTTCATTAATCATCAACTGTCAAACATGATACCTTGTGGCTGTCAGGTCCATTGATAAATGTTGTCTCTGAAAGTGACTAACAGCTAATGTGACATGGTCAGAGTCAGTAGTGTCTTGCTGATACCTTTAGAACAACAGGTAATAAATATCCTTAGAAAGTGATTCATATGCAGATTGCAGATCTTAACCATTTTGTTATGGTTAAGAAGAGTTAACACTCAAGTCTTAACTACGGGACTTGTTACTTAATGATAAAAAATTCACCATTTTAGTTCTGTTAATTTTAATGCGGTCATCATGGAGGCTTAGCAGTTAGCGAATGCTGGTGCATCAGAGCACCGAGTCCTGAGTTCAATCCACCCTGGGGCACTGTCTGTGCGGAGGTGTAGATTTCTTCCTGTTTGTATGGGTTTCCTCCCACAGTCCAAGGACTTGTGAGTTAGGTGGTTCAGTGAGTGTCAAATGTGCCCTGTGTGTGCCCTGTGTCAGTCCAGAGTACAACCTGCTCCGCGCTGTGTTAAGCTCTGGCGCACAGCAGCCCTGAATTGTATGAGCAGTTACAAAAATGCTCAAATCATGTATAAATGCATTGTTTGTTTAGCAAAAGATTAAAGCAAGAATTGAAGGAAAGCCTGTCAGCACACTGAATAACCCCTTTCACCTGCCTAGTACCCGTAAAGGGGCTATGCATTCCTGTTTCATTCTGAAAACAGGTATGGGGTCACTTCCTCTTGGCTTGACCAAGCTCAGATGGTCAGACCCGCTCGTCCGATTCACTTTGTTTCAATTCAGACTTTTTGGGACAGGGAAATTTTCTCTGGTCGCATCTAAGCCTGGTATTGGAGCAGGTCATCCTGCCCTGGCTAACAAAGCCGCATTGTCTGCTTAGTCCCTGTGCCTTGGTCCTGCTTCATTCCACTGCTCCTTTGTGAGGGCAGAGTTACTCTACGTTCCCAAGTTCTCTCCAAATGTATCACCAATGTCCTCTTCAACAGCAGGGCACCCACCTCAAAGCTCTTAGGGGGAAAAAAAGTTAAACACAGCAATTATGCATTGCCTACACTGTGAAGGCACGTAGAGAATAGATCCTAGCCATTGTCATTTGTAATTAGTGGGCAGGCAAAAATTATTTATAAAGAAGTTTATTTTTTTTAATAAAAAAAGTTTCTAAAGCAATAACTGAAGATAAGTTATATACAAACTAAATCAATCTATACTAGCCTGCATTCATTTAAAAACACTTAAATGTTTATATATAGAAAACAATGTTTTCACTTAAACACATGAGGGATCTATTTCTAAAAACATTTATTGTTCTTTTCCGTTTAGTGAGAGCACAAACGTAGAAACTGTTTGGTAGAAATATTCGACAGTGGCCCATGAGTTCTACACAGCATGTAAGACAAGTGAAGCACTGTGCACTGTGTAATGGACTGTTCACAACCCTGTGAGAAGGGCAACTGTGCAGCACTGAACAAAGTGCTTCAGAAAATCTCTTGCCATTGAAAAAAATAAATGATAATAATAATTCACGCATTTGTTTTAAATGTGTGTGCAGTGAAAATAAAGGTATACCCGTGAATGAAGCTGTTGATGACTGCATGTAAAATAAAATTAAATAAAATTTAAAAAAATCTGACCCAATTCCAGGCCCCTCTGCACCACATGGAATATAATTTACAGGGACCAGAAATACCTGCCGTTGTTCTCTGAACTTACCAGATAGTGTTTATCTTAATCTTTCTCCTAAATCCATCCCGATAATAAGCCTCTCAAAACCACTGGTGAGTGCATAAATTGTCTTAAGAACTCACTGAATATTTGGAAAGAGAGCTCTTTTAGTCGCAGCAAAACAGAAAAACAACCTGCTGTCCAAGGAAGAAGGAAGAAACAAAGAAAAAATATTTAACCACGGTGAAACTTTGGCTATTGGGCACGGATTACATCTCCTCTGGAGTAGCCCCTCCCCCCTCCAGGAGCGTGCTCTATATATATACAGTACAACCCATTGAAACAGCTCACTCTTTACCACTCTCTCTCTCACTCTCTGTGTAGGCGCCTGAGCGTGTGTCTGCTCATGTGTCTGGAATATAACGGGAGGCACATGCCTATTTGTTGTGTCAGATTTCCCCTTTAAGAGAGAAAGAGAGAGAGGGGGACAGAAAGAGAGAGAGAAAGGCTGGGTTTTAGATCCCAAATGCCATGGAAGAGTTTGCCCTGTCCTTCTGGATATACACGGGAGTGATACTGGCGTTTGTCGGTGGGGCGTTGAAGAAGGCGCTGGCGTCCCACGTCAGTACAGCCCCCACGCTGGTGGCCTGGCTAGGGGCGACGGTCCTGGCGGAACACCTGTGCTCCCTCTGCCAGCCCGCCGTGCTGGCGCTGGCCGCCCTCAGTGCCACCTTCTGCCTCCTCTCCACCAGGAGATCCCCGGCGCCCCCGCTTGCTGCCGAGGGCAAGGTGGTCTTCATCACAGGTAGGGAAGAGCCCCGCAGGGTGATCCCAGTCCTGCCAGCACAGGGACGCCTTTTCTTTTGCTTCCATTTGTCTGACTTTTAAATATACAAACAACAAGCACCTGTTCACTGCTTCTGTATGCTTCTTTAGAACGTATGTTTGTCTCTGATATCTGCAGAAAACTTCACTCTGAAGAAATATGTTCCTTAATAGACATTACAAGTTACTGTTACAGAAAGAGGTCACACTGAAATATTTTGCAGGTTTTGGTCTGTACATCACACAACGAATAAAATAAATTGTAAATACAAAATAAATTGGCAAAACTTAGCTATGCATGTTATCCATTTGGTTATAAACACTATTTTGTATAAACAATAGGAGGAAAAATGCTGAGCGAAATTGATTGCATAATGTTTAATGCATTATTCTATTGAACAATCTCGAGCTAGTTAAATCATCCTACTGAATGTCAAATATAAATCTTATCTAGAATTTTTTAAGGAAGTTCTTAACGAAATGCAATGTCTAGTCAATATGTGTATGCAATATACAGTATTGCAATACGTTGTATATAATATAATATAATGTAATATTATAACTTGTAAAACATTATAAAGCAAATAAACGCCCCAAAAATGTTTTATTATTATTACTATTTAATTAACTAGCCAAATGCATAGGTTCTTTAATCACCATGGTGATATATTCTTACCAGTGATTTTCAGAAATGTGCGGAATTACCTTATTAACGATTAAATCCTTTTTTTCTTCTTTCAAAGAAAATCCGCTTACTCCGAAACCATTTAAGTAACTCACACAGTTCATGCAGTCTTGATTGAAACGCCATCCGGAAGTGTCAAAAATCTAGTGTTTTCTCAGATTAGACAAATAATACCTGCCTTTGTAAATCTGGTTGTCTGACGTCGTAGTCTCCTGTGAGTCTCCGAGTTTTTGTTTGTTTGTTAAACTAATCGAATTAAATTTATTTTAAATTGAATTGCTAATCCGTCTTGTGCGCGCCACTTTGCAGCAAAATCTAAAAGCCGATTCTGTTGGTAACTGTAGGGCAACTGAAATTATTTATTGTAAAGATGTCTTTATGCCTTAAAGCCATAACAACGTTTTATAATTTAAATCGTAATTGTTTATATACTGAAACTGAAGATAACTTTTTGCAAATACATAACGCAAAGGTACAGGTTGAATATTGGCAATAAAATACTTGAAACTAAATTTAGACAATAAACTAAACTTTAGACACGTCATGCTCTCGACGTTGGTGTAGTTAAACCACATGCAGCCTAACCATGTAAAAACTACCGATGTGTTACAATTTAAACAAGGCTAGGTTTCCCAGTGATACCATTAAGTGATTTTATTTAATTCATCTAGACATAATTACCTAAATAGACTTACCAACAAGACACTACTACTACTAGAGCTAAATAATCAAAAACCAAAAATAAATTGGCTCTGGCCCATATTAGCCTACCACGGCATTTCGGCGTGGGTCCATGAAAGGACATTCAGCTGCAGATTAGAGAGAAAGGCCGGGTGCGCAGGGGTTGTATGTAGACATGGAAACCGGACC
>JAOYSI010006556.1:0-12752 GCA_025775065.1 Hiodon alosoides | reverse complement strand
TTTTTTATTTTTTTCATGTCAATTTTGTATGTCCTACAACAGGGACAGACACGGGAAACTCTGTCCAGCAGGCTTAAGTTAAATTTAATAAGTAAATGGTAGAAAAACTGCAGACCCTCAATTGTCTGAGTTCTTCTTTAATGATAAAAAAATAAAATGGTGATAAACCCATCTGATCTCGTCTCTGGCACTCGCCTGTCTCTGTGGCCATGCAGGTAACCTGGTGATTGAGAAGATGCCCCCCTCCGTTCACCCCCCTAATGTGATTGTGGGGCAGATATCCCCGGGCCATGGACACTCTGGCAAACACCCGGGACAGATCAACCTCGCTCAGCTGCGGCTGCAGCACATGCAGCAGGCTGCGTTTGCGCAGAAGCAGCAGCATCATCAGCAGCAGCAGCAGCAGCAACAGCAGCAGCAACAGCAACAGATCCAACAGCAGATGCGCATCGCCTCTCAAATGTCGCAGCACCCACGGCAGGGAGGACCACAGATGGTCCAGCAACAGGTACAGGATCCCTTGACCACAGGGGCCAGTAATGCCTCCTCCAATGAGGCCCTTTTGCCATGCTATATGCAAGTTGGTTTGGTTTAGGATGTAGTACTTTCTCCTCATTTGCTTACTTGCTAGCTATGGCTTATTGTGTTCCTTCTATGAGGATAAGTTGTTTTTTCTTTTTCTTCTTTCTTCTCCTGAACTATACCTATGCACATCTGCTGATGTCTCTCTGTGACTCTGCTTTGACAGAGGGCTTTGTCCTCCTACAGAGGTCCCTCTCTGACTCCCTGCTTTGACAGAGGGCATTGTCCTCCTACAGAGGTCCCTCTCTGACTCCTTGCTTTGACAGAGAGCAATAGTGATCAGTTCTCCTCTGCTTCCTCAGCCCCCACGACTCATCAGCATGCAGGCGTTGCAGAGGGGCGGTGTGAATGGGTCCTCACATATGTTCCCCGGGCATCACCTACGCATTGCTCCAGGACAGGGCCGGATGCCGACTGCACAGCCCAGGCACAACGGGCAACAGTACCCAATGATGCAGCCGCAGCTACAAAGACAGGTATAGTGACTCCGCTTTCTGTCGAGTTTTATTAAAAGTTCTACTTCATCTAAAAAGTAATCTAAAACCTTTTTCAGTCTCAGAAAATAGGGTCAACTGCATCAGCGGTATAGTTTGAAAGGGAAAAATATGAGCAGGCATGTTGTATTAATTGCCTGTGTACCTCTGATCATCTTGCCCTGTAAAGATTCCGCGTTTTTCTCTTTGGTTACTCCTATCGTCTCCTCTGCCGCTTCTCTGCAGCACTCAAACCCTGGTCATGCAGGGCCATTCCCAGTGGCATCTCTGCATAACGTGAATGTGGCTCACCCCACCAGTCCAACCAGCGCCAGCATGGCTAGCGCCCACGCACATCGTGGCCCAGCGAGCCCCATTGTGGGCGCCATTGAGCTCATCCCCTCTGTCACCAACCCCGAGAACCTGCCCTGCCTGCCTGACATCCCTCCAATACAGGTACAGTGCCTGAGCCACTGACTGACTTAAATATTAGCCTTTAGCAGAATGACCTTACATGTTACCATGAAGCAACTGCTAAACCGTTAAATAACGTATTGAATGGTCGTGATGAAGACGGGTTGTGAATTGAGAATAGGGTGATTATTATATTGGTTGTATGTAATGTTGGCCGTTTGTTGTTGTTTGTTATAATGCATAATCACTTTTTATAACCAATAATCATGATGAGGTATGAAAGCGTCGTATGAAAACCTCAGATCAGGGTGCTTAAGTGCATGTCTAACCCTTAATTTGTGACGATGTTCTCACTGCGGGAATGCTGTGATATCAGCTGGAGGATGCCGGCTCCAGCACCCTGGACAATCTGCTGAGCCGCTACATTTCAGCCAGTACGCACCCGCCCCTCGCTCCGTCTGTCAACATGAACCCCTCACCCGGGCCTTCCACTCACTCACCTGGCTCCTCAGGTATACAAAAAAACCCCAAAAAAAACACTTGCACACAGCAAAAATACCACAGAGCTAATATACCGTCCACCATTCTATAGTAGGACCATTCTGATCTAACTAATTGGTCGTAACAAAGTTATAACCTTTTATTCCTAAAAAAACATATAAGATCGGATCAAAATTGAAATCATTAATTATTTAATAATCATTAATTATTTTATTTATAATTTAAGTGCCATTAGTGCTGGAATAAAACATGGACGGAAAAGGGACTCTAAGAACAAAGCCCCCTGGGTCACTGTCCTAGTAAAACCCCAGTTCAGACTGATGTGGGGATCCACCCTACGCATTTCTGTTCCCTTTCGCGCCTGACTCTTGAACAGCCCTGATCTGCTTCACTGGGTTCCAGTACAGAAAAAGTGCAGAAGACCATTGGTGGTCCTGAGCCATCAGACAAAATATAGACACTGTACCAGCCAACCAGTCCTCTGTCTGTCCCAGACCTCTGCTGGTTGTGATGGAATGGTCTCTAAAGAATCACAACAAGAACTGCTTCATACTCATTTAGTAGACGTGATAATGTTTTTAGGCAGGCATGCCAATTTAGTTTTAAATAATTTAGAAGATTAAAATTCTCTATCACTCCTTCCTTAGGTTTATCAAACTCCCACACACCTGTTCGACCATCCAGCACATCAAGCACAGGAAGCAGGGGCAGGTATGTCCTTTGTGAAGATTTTAAATCGTATGCATTAATTTTTCGTAAAATTATTATTATATTTTAATCATCCTGTAATTTGTAAAAGCTTACCTTATCTCGTCCTTCAGAACGGCATCTGCCGTTTGCCGTCTTTCTGCTATGTTAAGTTACTGTGCCTAGATTAGTTTGTTATAAAATGTACTTGTGTTCCCAATGGAGAAGTACAGCTTGTAATGCAACAAGCAGTGCTGTTCTGTTAAATATAGTCTTGTATTAGGCGTTTGACTGTGCAGCTTGAAAAAGCCGGATCACAGATGCCTCATTTGCTTGTTCTGAGCAGGTGAAATTTCTTCTTGGGAAGGATTAAAGTTAACATCCGGACTCCCGTAAAATGGGCCGTTATGTAACTACACAAATAATATTCAAAGTTATGCAGAGGTCTAAATATCATAAATAAGGAACAGAATAATAGTTTCAGGGAAATTGGTAAAACGGTAGATTTCTCAGATTCTGAGGGGGTTGCTGATGGTATTCCTGTGTGGCTCTCCAGCTGTGGTTCTGCAGGGCGAACAGGCCCTGTTTGCACGGCTGTGGAACAGGTAAAAGTGAAACAGGAGCCTGGAGTCGAAGAGGACTGTGGGTTTTCGGGGGCTGCAGTCAAAGTGGAGCGGGCCAAAGATGGGACGAGGAGCGCATGCATGGTACCCCCCCCTTTAAGCTGTCTGTTAAGCTTTTTCTCTTTCTGTCCATTTAAGGGTCTCTGTCTGTTATGTTGCTGACCAAACTGCAAATCATATACACATGTTTGTACATTTCTTACAGGCAATTTCTGCTACAGTCATGGTTGAATTCCTATAATTCAAAAGCATTAATTCTGAAGCGCTGATGAAAATGCAAAACAATGATTAGTTGAGGTGGTGGGGACTGGGGACCATTCTCCACTGTCGGCCCCCTGCTAAAACCTCTGCTCTTCTTTTCTCATCATAGATGAGCAGCCCGGAGAGCAGCCTGACACCCCCTCTCCCAGTGCTGGGCGCCGTGTCCTCGGGATCTGTGCAGGACGTTCTCAAAACTCTGGGAGAGCACGTGAAGGCGGAGCCTCGGGACGAGGAAGAGCGAGCGGCGGCGTCCTGCAGTGGGGGAGGTGGAGACGGCAGTCAGCAGCAGGCGCCCCCCACACAAACCAAGGCCCAAACGCCCCCAGTCGCCGAGGCCCCAGCTGAGACTCAAGCTGAGGCGTCTGCCACCACCCTGACCAATGGGAACGCGGTATCGACAGATGCCCAGGGGGCAGAGTCCTCCTCGCAGCTTTCCACGGCATGCGCCGCAGCCGGCGCCGGTGCCGGGACCCAAGCGAACAGCCACAGTGGAGCCCCGGGAGGGAAGGATGACGACCCCAACGAGGACTGGTGCGCCGTGTGCCAGAACGGTGGGGAGCTGTTGTGCTGCGACCGCTGTCCCAAGGTCTTCCA
Source organism: Hiodon alosoides (assembly GCA_025775065.1). Classification (NCBI taxonomy): domain Eukaryota; kingdom Metazoa; phylum Chordata; class Actinopteri; order Hiodontiformes; family Hiodontidae; genus Hiodon; species Hiodon alosoides. Next base: position 8,617 of record JAOYSI010006556.1, on the reverse strand, counting down.
CATCACCTGCCACATCCCCACCCTGAGCTGCTCTCCCAGGTGAGACTGTCAGGCCTCTCGGGCCATTCCTAGGTGATGTCACTGCCGCCGGTGTCTTAATTGAACCTTTTAGACCTGCCTCCCTTTCTCTTAGTGGGGAATGGATGTGCACCTTCTGTCGGAACTTCACCAACCCAGAGATGGAGTACGATTGTGACGATGAGCCGCTCGGCGAGAAGGACCAGGGCGAGCAAAGGTTGAGCCCAGAGGACCAAAGGGTGAGGGACAAAGATGGGTCTTTCACTGCATCAGGTTTGGGTCTCTGTCACTCTGATCTGGAGTGATATGTGCACCCAGGGTTGTAAACTAGGACAAACGGTCCATACGTCGCTGTATTACCTGTTATGCGCAAATATAACTTTATAACTATGCTCTATCAATTTCAAATTGAATAAAGTGGTTAATTAGCCAGCATAACTGTAAATTAGCGAACAAATTAGCTATTGTTTCTCTTAAGTGTGAACTCTGCAGCTCTTTTTTTTGTTGCATAGTTTACTATAATTTGACAGACACTCTTGAACAGGACAGTTTGCAAAGCATTACTAATGGACACAGGATGCAATGGTTATTAATGAACACTATGACAATTTAAGTAGCGCCTATTATAACGCATAGTGATGTAGTACAAAATCCAAAACACCAAACGGTAGTATGGTCTTGGTCTAGTAAGTCTTACCGACATGAAATAAGACTCCAGAAGTTGGTAGACTCCAGAAGTATTCTGCTAGTGATGACAGATGGGTCAGAGATGATGATGAGTTTGTCCCTGCTGTGGGGCAGTAAAGTGGAACGGTGTTAGGATGTGGGCGGTGTGGGCGCTTTCCAGAAGACCGAGCTGGGCGATGGATCGTGTCTGACATGAGGAGGCTGAACTCCCGTTTGAGAGTTGTCATAGCCAGTCATTCAATTTAGCTTTTTTGTTTTGTTCAGAGGAAGTCTTTTTGTGGTTGTGTTCTGAGCGACTGTCGAGTTGTTAATGAAGAAAGAAATGCATTCCAGACCGTGGGTCTAAGATTCTTCTTAATTTCTATTTGATTAATTAAATTTGTATGTGTGAAATTGGAGCGGCCTCCTGAGCGGTTCAGCCTGTAAAGACGGAGGGAAGGATTTGCCGCTCTTATACAGGGCTTGTAGGTCTAAATCTGGGCCATGTCACTGTGCCCAAACAATTTCCAAAGATTGTGAGGGGAAGTGTTAACTTAAGAAGCCACAGTGCTACCCTTTGAAACTCAACTCATCATGCAAATTTTATCCAACTTGATTCTGTGATTCCTAACTCTGTATGGATTTTAAACTGAGGCTGTGGAACTAACCAGTCTAATCAATCGATTTAATTAATGAGAAAGCCCATGCAGAGATGCTTGTGTGCACGTGCGCAACGCAAACTGTAGCCGCTTAGCGCTTTGCCAACTTAAGTTTTAAAATAAAGGTCTTTAATGCATAAAAGATAGCGACGCTAGTTCTCATCTCTTTATCCTCACCCCTCTTCTTCCCTCCTCGATTCTTTCATTTCTCTTCTTACTGCAGAAATGTCAGCGCCTCCTGCTGTTCATCTTCTGCCACGAGCTAAGCGTGGAGTTCCAGGAACCAGTTCCGTCGTCTGTAAGTATCGGCACACGGCTTCACTCCCTGCTCTGCTCTGGCGGCATATCCCTTCGTGGGGCTGTGGCGAGGCGCGGTCTTCGCGGCGCGGTCTTCGCGGCCGTGTCGAGGCGCGGTCTTCGCGGCCGTGGCGAGGCGCGGTCTTCGCGGCCGTGGCGAGGCGCGGCCTTTACGGCTCTGGCGCGGCGCGGTCTTCACGGCTATGTGTTCCCCCTCCTTTTAGGTTCCTAACTACTACAAGATCATCAAGCAGCCGATGGACCTGAACGCGGTGAAGAAGAAGCTCCAGCGGCGCCACAGCCAGCACTACCAGAACCCTCAGGAGTTTGTGGCCGACATGCGCCTGGTCTTCAGCAACTGTGCCAAGTACAATGAGGTGAGCGGCATGCTGAGGGGGACGGGTGGGGGAGAGCACGGACGAGGAGCGAACGGGGGGGACTTCCATGCATGTCCGGGACGGGTGAGGGAGAGCACGGACGAAGAGCGAACGGAGGGGGGAGGGAGGCTTCCATGCATGTGCAGACCAGGACGAGTGGGGGAGAACACGGATGAGGAGCGAAAGGCGGGGAGGGTGGTCTTCCATGCATGCACGGCACACGCACACCAGCTTGGGGGAATGGCTATCCCCAGAAGGATACGCATGAAGGCATGAGGGAAGTAAAATATACTTATGTTTCACGTAAGACCAGTGTAAGGGGGAGAGCTGGAGCACGGGGCAAGGAGGACAGGCCTCCGTAATGGAGAGAATAATTGACGTCGCTTTTTCATCGCAGTTTTATTAATGATGTGTGTGTTTTTTTTCAGTAATGCCACTTACCAAAGTCCTAAATCCTATTATCTGCTTTCAGTCCAGCGGATTTCACTTTTACTTTCGATCTAGGTTATGTTTCTCTCAATGAAGCAGAGTGGAATAGTTCTCAAAATTTGGACCGTGTATTGTCTGCAGGTTTCCGAAAGTTCAATCTCTGAACTGACTACTAGTCATCAGTGGGGTTAGTGTTTCAGAAACAAGCTGTGATCTTAGTGGGTTACACACCCTGGTGACATTAAAGCCACTGATTGCTTGTGGTTTTGTTGTAGTCAATAACTTGACACGAACAATGGATAAAAACGATCATTAAGTATGGGTATTTTGGTGCAAGAGTAAGAAAATGTATCAATTTTGGTTTAGTCTTTGATTATTTGAGTTTTCTAGCTCAGGAAACCTAGATTAAACATTAAATTATAATAAAAACCTGCAGACTATGTCATCCCCAACATCCAGACCTGTCTCCAGTTCTGTTTTGTCTTTTTCACCGCTGAAAAATTGAATGGTTCCTTGGAAATTTACTTCACTGAGGGGTGACCTGGGTTGTGGTTGTTGTGGACTTGAACAAGTTCTGTGTTTTCCGACTGTTCTGGTTTGTATTAATTGCAGTGTGCTGTATTCATTGAGATTGTTCTGACTATGTGACTGCTCTGAGTGTTTTGGAGGGGAAAGAGGGCTTTTATAACACATGCTTTCACTGTTTACGCCTGCATTTTGCCTAAGGATGATAATTGCTATTTTTTTGGACTGATAGATTGAAAATCCTCATTGAAACAAGAATTTGTTTCATTCTTCTTTAACATTTCATAGCAGTTTGCATCATGTTTGAAGCGCCCTAGAAAGAAAGTTGAATATAATTTTGTTATTTTTGTACAGCATATATTTTTAAAGTAGGTTTCTTTTGAAAGTTGAGACTGTCGTATAAGGTAAATGGCATCATGGGTGTGTTTGATTGGGAAATAAGACTGGTTGTTATGGTTTACTTGTCCTCAGGTGTAAGATGCAAAAGGCTGGTGTTAAATCAGGATCTGTTCAGCAACGTCTTTTGGCCCTAGTTATTATATCACAAATAATCACCTTTTTGAAGTGTGAGTAGTTTTTATAGTGTGTATTTGGTTGTCTAACATGCCAGTCTGGTATACCTGCAAAGAGCAATGCTCCCTACATGAAAGGTTGATTATTTGGGTGGTGTTGCGTTTAGGTTGTGTCAAGATCTTCTTAAAGTCCTGCTTTGAGGTCCGCAGTGCCAGAGGCTTTAGAGTATAGCATCCAAGTGAAAACTGCTCATTTCACCTCAAAATGGAATTATAGTGGGGCCATAGTTGTTGGTCCAATAAGTATAATAATTCTTTACTGCTCTTTAATGATTTGAAGAACATTTAATCTGTTGCAAAAACATTTTTTTTTCTTTTCTGCGTGTGGTATAAAATCTTTCTTCCCCCTTTTTTTTTTTTTTTTTTTTGTCTTTTTATTGTACTATTATCGCCCTTTTTAGATGTCTCGAATAATCCAAGTTTATGATGAGGAGAAACAGATTAATGTTCAGGTAAGACGTTTCTAATACACATCGATGAAGGGTTCTGCCGCTGTCACCAAAGTCCCCAATATTGTTAACCCACTCCATTTTCTCTTCTTCTCCTTTCTTCTGTACCTGATCATCCCTTCTGCTCACCGGGGCAAACCATTTCCCCCCTCCACCCTCCCTCATGCTCCCGCTCGCTCTCTCCCTCCTGGCAGGCGGACTCTGAGGTGGCAGAGGCGGGGAAGGCAGTGAGCCTGTACTTCGAGGAGAGGCTGAAAGAACTCTATCCTGACCAGAGTTTCCCTCCCACGCCGGACACAGAGCCACGTGCCCAAGAGGAAGACGAGGAGGTCACGGAGGACTCGGATGATGAGTTTGTCCAGCCAAAGCGCAAGCGGTTGAAACCAGACAAGCCAATGCACATAAAGTAAAATGTAGTACGAATGGAGAACTTAAAAAAGAAAAAAAAAGAAAAAAAAAAAAGGTTTTAAGAGAAGTGGAGACTTTGTCTTCCCCATCTCCTCCACTCTCTGCTCTGACAGAGAAGGTTTATTGATCGGTCTGTTGTTTTATTCCATGTTTTCCTTTAAGAGAGTTCCAATAGATTAAAACCTGAAGTTGGGGTCCTGGGCTGTGGCAACAATGGACTTTAAAAAAAAACAAAACAAAAAAAGGTTTACTGGAAATACCTGTATTTCCTCTTCGGAGGAAATCCACAGCTGTAATAGAAGAAACTGCTTGTACAGATTTTAAAGAGTTATGTTTTTGGCTAGTTAAATTCATATCTGGTCATTTCTTTTTTATCAGTTATGATAATGTTTGTAAATCTGTTGTGAACTATGCTTTATAAAAGATCTGAACCTCTCATCTTCCAATATCTTGATGTACTATAAAATTTAACATGAATTACCTATCAGGTAATTGTATGCGTGTGTCTTATTTTTTTTAAATTTTTTTCTGTATATAATATAAGTCCAAACTGAGAAAGCCAGTGGTTGCGGTGGGAAGTAATCACGTTGTTTGGCCATTCGTTTCAATAAACATTGTTATTCAAACAGTTTCTGTAAATAGCATTAATCAAGGTGTATTTATGGAGGAGCATGACATTTTCCTTAGACGTTTGAAGAGCGGCGAGCTAAATCTCGCTCTTAGTTCAGGCTAGTTTAATTTCTGTTTTAAGAACGGGAACAGTACTTTGGTCATGCTTGTCCACGAAGGCTTGAGATCCTAGTCACTCAATTAGATTGCGCTGCAAAAAAAATTGCCGAGTCGTCCGGGTTGGCTAGAAGTCATATGACTACCGGCAGGTGATGGCGTTATTGAAATACGAAATTTTGCTCTAGATGGAGGGGAAAGGTGGATCTTGACTGTTTCCACCCCCTTACACAAAACGACTAAGAGTATTCAGTACTGTTCAGACATATCAAAATATTGACCACGTTCTAGAAATAGCGGTGAGTTAGTAACATTTTATGTGGTACCACTTGAAGGCAGAACAAATGAGAAACTCGCTTTAAATGCTTATTAGTTTTAAGGGAGTGGATATTCCCCACAATAAAGCTGTAGGGCTGGTAATACCGCTTCTGTAAAAAATGAGGAATTTTGGTACGATTATATAAATGTTCTGGAAAAGCTGACCTACCTTGGTAATTTTTTATAATTCATTCCAATTGGAACTATCGAGGTTGAAAACCGCGCTTTTTTGTCGTGATTTCGAAATAGTTTATAGATGGTTGCAGTTTTGTGCTTACCTGGTTGATCGGTATAGCTTTTCGGCGATAACTGTCATGTGATTAATTTTATTATATTTTAAAGGTCGATTAATTTAATAATCTGCGAAATCGAGAGTGATTTAGGGACCGTAGCTTGCCTATGGGTTCCTTTTCTACATTCTGTGTCTGGAAACTATACAGGGAAACCATGACAAGGACTTCACATGCACCCTGTCTGATCTATGAATACATTGTATATCTTCACATCTGTCTGTTAAAATTCGAAACGTGTGGAATAATAATACTTCTACTGGATGGGGATGGGTTGACCTAGCAAATTAAACCCATGTAATGTGGGTTAGGCATTTAGACTAATTCAGGGAAATTTATATCTAAAAAAAAAACATTGGATAAATATAATAGTCCCTTTTGAATAAATATAATTGTCAAATTTATGTTGAGGTGGTTGTAAAGTAGTCACCACTGATCATTCACTTAAAATACGTGTTTACAATACTTCACTTCAAGAGGACTCAGTTCGCTTGCAACAGAATTGAATACATTTCCGGGTTTCATTTTTATTCATGACCGATTGGTCCTGTTAGCCTTCTGTCCCAACAACGATATTGTCTACCAATCAGTGTATGGTGTGGGAGAGGCCTCGTGTTTCTTGTTCAGTATAGTTCAACCGAGCTGTTGTTTTTCCACATTGTAGCCAAAAACAGAAGACAGGGACGGGACCCTTTTTATGACAGATTCAACTACATATCCGTCTTGCATGCGAGAGAGACTTTGAGGTTGTTGAAAAGTAAGTTTTTCTATTTAGTTTATATCGTACAGACTCGGTTGTTGTGCGGATTACTTTTCAGTCGATTGCATAGTATCTCGGCACTAGTAGTCCCGTACTGATCCATTCAGTTCGGCGCTGCTGTTAGAGGATATGAAAGAGCTAGCTAAAAAAAGGAACTAAGGTCATGTAGAATTTATTTGAATGTGTTCGCGTGTCTAAACAATGTGAATAAACGCTTTGATCTACTTGTCAGGCAGTAAACATGTGGACGGATGGGGTCCTCTCTCTGTGGTCCAGGGAATTAACGGGCGATAGGAATTTCAGCTCGCTTTGTCCGAATGGATCTCAGTGGGTGTGGGAGCAACTCGGGGAGTGCACGCAGGATGTCCGGGACCTTGCTAGTGTTGTCCTGGGCCTGCTGTCCATCCTGTGCTTCATGGTCTCGTCGTTCCCGTAAGTCTCTCTTTTTCTGAGGCACCTGGTCACAGGCACAGGCAAAGATGCACAGGAGATCCGGAGATTTAACCCACATTTACCATGATATTTATTTGTGTTTATGATAAGCACATTATATTTCTCTAGGTTTAGTATAATCTTCATCTTAAGTTATACCACTATATAACATAAACCTAGTATGGTATGCACAAGACAGTGCCACTATCCAGAATCAGCTGAGGGCCAGGAGGTGTTTGGTTAGGTGTATGCCTGCTGTGGCTTGGCCATTCATAGCGCATTATGTTGCAGTTTAGCATACAGTGTATTGCATACTATCATATACTTCTGAAAATGATTGGCTTTAAATACCCCTGCCATCCAGGCAGTATTACAGTTCCTGTCGCAGTGGGAACATGGACAAAGCCCTGTCTATCTGGTTCCTACTGATGTGGTTGGGGGGTGACACCTGCAATCTCGTGGGCTCCTTCCTGGCTGACCAGCTTCCACTGCAGGTAAATGGACATCATTTTTTATTTTCTTTTACACATCATTTTGCTTATTGCTTTAAGGCAGGCTAAGAGTTTAAACGTTTAATATGTAAAAGTGGATAAAAATATATTTATTTAAAGAAGGGTTTTAGCTTGTTTTTTTATACTACATTCACCTTTTGGTGGATGAGTGGGAGTCCATCAATTGGGGAAATTAAATAAATGAAGTAATAGGCTCCTATAAAAGGAAAGTTAAAATACAAAATAAACTGAAATATTTTTAAAATCAAGTTTGTGGTGGTAGTTGAGGTTTGGTCTATGTAATTTGTTCAACTGCTTTTGGGTGCTGGTTTCGCTAGCTCAACAACCCTCGTAAACTCCATCTCACTCACTGTTGTTTTAATCCACTCACCGGTGAATGTACTTTTGGGGGAGTGATAGTTAAACAGTGTAGGAAAAAAAACACGCATAAATCCTATCCTCCTGATAACTCGTTTTATCACCAAACTCCTCAATGTGAAATGGCTACCTCCTTTGTTTATGTCCATATTATCAGTGGTGTTTTTTTTCTACATTTAATTTAGTCATTTTGCTTTCTTACATTTTTTTCCTTTTGATTTCCGTCAATCCCCCACGTTAGAAATCATTTGATGGCCTATCCTTGGCAACAATCTTTCGTTGGCTGCCTAATCCAAACTTAATGTTAAATTGAATCTCAAGATATAAAATGATATCTAGCATTTTATCGTAATGTTATGTGGAATTTTTGGTAGTGTTATTAGCTACCATGCTAGCTAGCTATGGTGAGTTTGCTAATAATGTTAATAAACCCAATAAACCAGCAGAAGTCATCAGTGGCTACATTTAACATTAGTGATGCCATTAGTAATAAGCTTGGTCAAAGTCACAAATAATAGCTTGTTTATTATATTTGACTGTGAATTTATCAGAAATGTTTAAATACAAAAAAACAGATTAAAATGGGTCTTAAAATATACTATTGTGAAGTTACTGAAACAAGTTGTGAAACAACTCAAACTAACGGTTACACAACTGATTAACTCTTTACAGCCTTCGTTTAAATGTTTTTTTTTTTTTTTCCTTCTTGTAATTTATTTTTCCTTCTCGGCGTCAGTTGGGGGGGGGGGGGGGGCGGGGCGGCGGGGCCGCGCGGGCCGGGGGGGGGGGGGGGGGGGGGGGGGGGGGGGGGGGGGGGGGGGG
>JAOYSI010006552.1:0-12754 GCA_025775065.1 Hiodon alosoides | reverse complement strand
TCTCATCAGTACCAGTCTCTTTATCAACACCAGTCTCATCAGTACCAGTCTCTTTATCAACACCAGTCTCTTTATCAACACCAGCCTCATCAGTACCAGTCTCTTTATCAACACCAGTCTCATCAGTACCAGTCTCTTTATCAACACCAGTCTCATCTGTACCAGTCTCTTTATCAACACCAGTCTCTTTATCAACACCAGTCTCATCAGTACCAGTCTCTTTATCAACACCAGTCTCTTTATCAACACTAGTCTCATCAGTACCAGTCTCATCAGTACCAGTCTCTTTATCAACACCAGTCTCTTCAGTACCAGTCTCTTTATCAACACCAGTCTCATCAGTACCAGTCTCTTTATCAACAATAGTCTCTTTATCAACACCAGTCTCATCAGTACCAGTCTCTTTATCAACAGCAGTCTCTTTATCAACACCAGTCTCATCAGTACCAGTCTCTTTATCAACACCAGTCTCATCTGTACCAGTCTCTTTATCAACACCAGTCTCTTTATCAACACCAGTCTCATCAGTACCAGTCTCTTTATCAACACCAGTCTCTTTATCAACACCAGTCTCATCAGTACCAGTCTCATCAGTACCAGTCTCTTTATCAACACCAGTCTCATCAGTACCAGTCTCTTTATCAACACCAGTCTCTTTATCAGTACCAGTCTCTTTATCAACACCAGTCTCATCAGTACCAGTCTCTTTATCAACACCAGCTTTAAAATGTAAGAGAGCACACAGAGGGAGGAGTATATTAGCATATTAATTTGCCCGAGAATATCTCGAAGGCTCGCTGTCCGTAAGGAGAGGTATTGCACGGGTGGAGAATGTGCTCAGCACCTGGGTAATCTCACGTGTGAGGAGAGACGGGTCCACGTTTGCACCCCGCACCTGTGGAGCGTTTAAACTCACGCCTCATATCGTGCCTGTGGCCCGTGCTTGTCAGGCTTGTTCAAGGAACCAGGCCCTGTGTTTGACCAAACTGAAAGGTTTGAATGTTCAGCTGTCGCTTCTCACAAGGCAGCGTTGAGTTAAGCAGCAGAATGCATCCTTAGGGGTGAGCGCCCTTGTTCCTCCTGTAAAGGTTTTGGAAAGTTCATTTCTGTCGCTGAGGAGCAGCAGGGTTTGTTATAGACCAAGCTCAAAACATGCAGGGGAAAAAGGCTCATGTTGCCTAGGACACTGGTTAAGTAAAAACACTTGCCGGGAAACAGTCCTAATGGTTTAGAGGACGATGTCTTGCACTAAGTTTCATTATAAGGTGGGCAGTGTGGTTTGCAGGAGGGACTCAGTGGTAGAGTCTTTTAGGAACCTTTAAACGGAAGATTAGACACACACAGGGGAACCTTTCTCAAAAGTACAGCCAGTCCTTGCTTTATTAACATTTACAACATTTACTAATTTTTTTGTTGCTCCCGGACAAAGATACGTGGTTAATTGTTAAACGGTAAGTGCTGTTCCACCAACCGATCACCAACGTGACAACAATAGCTTTAGTACTGGATGCTTCATTAAGGATTAGAAAGTCTCTATTAGAAAATAAATTAGGCATGCCCTGATCTTAAACCGCAGGTCGAACGGTATTACGGCAAAGTTTAAACTGTTAGACGGCTGAAAAACTTATTAAGGGTTAGCGCTGAGATAGCACTTTGGTATTGATTTTACGATAGCCAGGTATTATGATTTATGGAGCGCTTGTGTCAGTATAACAAGCTGAAGGACACGCAATATCATCTCTGACATCATTAAAATTCAGAAGTCTCCTGGGATTGCTCATCAAATAGTCTATGCTATCATCGACTTTGATATAGATAGATGCTTGCGCACATAGATGTAGTTGTAGGCAGGCAGCTATTTTATACTTATCTCCTGAAAGGATGTGCGTAGTTTAAACTTAGGCCTTTAAAAAATAGAAGGCAGCGCTGATGCTATGATTTGGCCCTCTATTTATCATTTAAATATAAATATATAAACTTCATCTACTTTTTTGTTGATGGTTTAGAGATAGTTGTATTCGTGGTTTTGGGGGGGTCGGGGTATATCTTATTGAAACCTCCCGGAAGCTTTAAAGACTCCCAGCCAAAATCTGTGGTACACTACAGCCCCCTGTGGGCATGTTCAAACATTGCATGCGGATTCAGGAACATGTTTCAGGACCAAGGTTCGCTTTCCGAAAATGAACCTTTTTATTAATAATATTCAGAGTTGGGATCCTGCTTTATCTATATATACAACGTTTGGTATATTTGGAGTATTTTCTTACAAGCAACTTACTGACTGTTATCACACAGGCAGATGCTTTTGATTAATATAATTGTTCCCAATACGTATTCTTGTTATATTAATGTAGCTAACATTTTAATTCTAAAATTCGAGAAAATTGTCGAAATGGTTATGCTGATTTTTTCTGAATATATTTTGACAGACATCATTAACAGAATATAAAATTGTCGAGTATATCTGTTTATGAGGTATAGAAAATCTGAAAAGTATTAAATTTGCACTATTTTTACATTAACAGACATAAGATCCTACAACGAAATGTACTCATATTCTTTAAACCTGTACAATTATGTCTAATAATCATCAGAAAAAACTGTAGTCTCACTAGTAGAAGCAGTAAGTGCCAGAAAGTAAATCCTACAAAATCGAATATACAATTTATAACATCTCGCAATTAAATTTTAGATTTATGGCTCAAAATATCACAACATTTTATAACGTATGTTTTACCCATTAAAATATTGTTTATACTTCGATTCAAATTAATTTGAAAAGTTTGTTATCAACCTACCAGAAAATATTGAAAAATGAAATACAGCTATGCTGCAAAATTACTGCATACAAAATTCCAGACAGACACAATAAAAAAATGTAAAATCTGTTAATTACACTTTAGCAATTATATTTTTATATCATTACAAGCAAAACAAATCACAAAAATAAAAGTTGAAACCTCATTCACTCAGAGAGACCAGCCGCCGAAAGACGGTACCATGTGAGAGTGCGGTCTGGAGAGGACGGGATTCCGCTGGGTCTGTCTTTCACAGATTCCTCAGGATCCTCTTTTCTTTGGGTTGTGAAGGCCGACCAGCAAGCCCCCCCCCTGCTGTGACTTGGCGCACCCCACTGGACAGCTGGAGACTCTGGGAGCAGGGAGTCTGCCAAGTATGTCTGAGATCCGTGATGGGGAGGGGGTGGGGGGGTGCTGGGGTTGTTCAACCAAGCGAGGCCTTGGCCGGTTCCCATACCTGCAGCTGATCTCCCACCCTAACAACTGTGGGCAGGTCAAATCTCAGCACATCGCTTAAAACCGCAGACAGTTAGCACGCAGTTAAATTTACACCTCCGCTGAAATCGATTCACAGGGGGGTTTCCTTGATAGCCGTAGCCCTTGCCGGATTGACATGAATAAAGTAAAACACATTTGCACTACAGACCAGAGAGCGCTATGAGTCTGGTGTAAACGTGTGGTATACATATTTTTGTCAACACTCAGAGATGATTTAATTGCCGAAAAACAACAGCAGATAATGCAGATTTATTCTTATTTAACCCCAAGTTATGAATAATGTGTTCATACGAACGCCACAATGTCAGAATTGATTACAGTTTTTTTTTTTTTACTGGAGTTGTAAAACTTGTGTTGTGTGAATTATGATTGCATTTCAAGAAAATGTTGATAATGTCATCCAAAATGATTCAGAGATTCTTAAAACCAAATGTTTAAATGATAGTTTAAAATAATTGTATAAATTCTGCATAAGTTCTTTAAATGGAACAAAAGTGTTAGCCAACATACATTATTCATAATTTTAGACATTTCATTATCATATCATTGGGTGGCTGGGAAGAGAACTTTCAGTGACCAAAAAAAAAAAAAATCAGAATTTCCTTCCTTTCCTGAATCAATGATGGGAGGATATTATAATCCGAGAAAGGAAATGAAAATAAAATATGAAGGATGATACACCTGCTCTGCAAGAGTGGAATAGCCGCTTTATAGCTTCAAATCAAAGATTTTCCCTCCTCTTTTAGGAAAACTTGTCCTGAATACTGCGAACTGTTCCAGCATTTCACTGGGGAAAAATACGTTATCAAAATAATGCCAAATTAGCATTCTAAATATTGAAATCAGCCCGTGCAGATTCAGCCCTGACCTAATTTTTCTTCTTTCTTCTTTATTTTCTTCGATCTCCGCTTAATCTTGATTCATCAATTATAGCCCCTTAATATAGAACCCTGACAGCACGCCTAGGCTTTTGATAAATGATACAGCTCACACCGGATTTTAAACGCGAAGCTCAAGAGCTAATTATCTGTACAGACCTAGTTAATAACAAGATTTCTTGTTAAATATCTGATCACAGCCTGGGTGCTTAAAAGTGACGGTCCTTTTCTGGAGCTCTCCTCCGCCTAACATATGTATAACTGGATCTTTGTTCCTCCGATAACCTTCTGTTTTTTCAAACCAAGGAGCTGACATAAAGAATTAAGTTTGCTGCAGATGCACACAGTGAATCACCCTGGCCGCTTACTAAATGGGTGCGGGTGAAAGCCAACTTTGAGCTTGATTTTTCTATGTTTGGCGCTGAAGTGCCCGATTTGCTGTGCACACCTGGAGGGACGGGTCTCTTGGCTTGTGATCTGCGCTGATGACAAAGCGGACCCGGCCATCTCTAGCTGGAGCACGCCCTGATTTTCCTTCCTTTTAATTGGGGAGGTAATTTTCCCCTGGATCTTCTTTGGGTCGTTTTTTGAAATAATACTTAAAATGACCCACAAAAAAACAGTAAAAGATAAAATAGCGTCTCTCTCTTTCTCTCTCTGTTGTTTCACTGATCGGAGATCTGATTACTATCCCAAGACCTCTAGGTCTCAGAGCAATAAACACTTCCTGGGCCCAGATGGACGCCCGGGTCTGTGAAGGTGTGATGCCACCCATCTCCGCAGTCCTTCTGCCCAGTCAGCGCTGCAGCCACCCTGCCAGACACCGTCAGTGCCCTGCCGGTGTCAGGCAGTGTGTCCAGACACCGTCTGCAGACACTTCTCTGAGCCACCGTCACGGCCAGATGTTTTTACCTATACCAGCGACCTGGCACCGGTTTGCGTTTGTTCTGTGAACTTTTGCCAGGTCTGCACCTCGGTAGCCATTCCCACGCATCTTTACACATCTGGAAGAAAGGAACTTGGTGAACTTAGTGAAAAGGAACTTCTGATTAATTTGGGTACCAGTGTGTCAGAGAGGGGCAGTGACAGTGGAACTCCGCCTTCATCTCCAGTCATATTCCAGACAGCGGCGTGAAGGGGGCGTGTTCTGTGGCCCAGTTAGAGGGAGTTCTGTCGACCCACAGGACAGAGGAGCGCCTGGGCAGCATCTGCTGATGAATACGAAAGCCTGTATTGTATTGTATTGGCCCGAAATTAATGGAAATTAACAGTATAACCATAGGAACGAGCAGCCCGTGTTCCTCCTAGTCTGAAAAACGGAGAAATTCCCAAGAGAACAGAACAGAAGTGTGACACTTGGTGCTGTGTGAGGCCCCTGCCTTTAGCCAGCTGTTTCAGGGGGGTAATCTAATTTTACAGCTCTTTAAACTAATCTGGGCTTCTATCCATCTATATGATACGATAATAATATTTTTATTAACATAATTACACAAGCCACGACGTTGGCGAGACTAAGACACTCTGAGGTATTGTAAGGCTACACATTTCTGAACCCTTATTCTGAACTTTTAATCAGACATTTTTTCTCTGGTGAAATATTTAGGTAATTTATTTAGTTCTACACCCAGGCTGAGCGAAAACATGACAATTACCAGTTTTCATGAACAACAATTTAATAATATCATCCAGTTTTCCTCGTTGCTGAGACCAATGCTATTACTGCTTGAGGAATTCAAATGGCCACTATAAGGCGTGTTCTGCATTCTTTAGTCGTTGCGCTAATTGCTGTGGAGCAGTAGATAGGTAGCATGGGAGCTGTTAGTATTGAGCAGGTCTCTTTGCTCAACCCACTAAATTACACACGCATGCCTACTATTACTAATGAGACATTCTGTAATCAGATCATCTTTAGTTTGTGTCTTTAGTTTGTGCTTACACAGACATATGGGGAAGTTTCTCTATTTCTCTGGTACCGGTCTCAGGTTCCCAAAGACAAAGCGTTGTCTTTTTCGTGTTACAGCTGACTGCAGGTGTGCGTTTAGTTTTGACTGTTTCCTAAAACCCCCCACAGCTCTGGCAAGTCTGTGTCACACGGCCTTAACGCAGTATCCTGCGAGCCAGAGCTGAGCACAGGCCAGGCCTGCAGGGCTGCAGGACCACTGTAGAGGACGTGCCTCTTCTCCAATAGGCGCTGATCTTCTCATGAAGACTGTGTAGCCTGCAGTGTGTAAAATAGATGGGCGGCTTTAAGGTGACTCGGATTGGAGGGAACTAGTCGTACTTCCACAACCTTTCCGTGAGGTGGTAAAATTCTTGGCGACGACCGGAGAGGCACTATAAAAAACTTGAGTAGTGTAAGTCCTGGTCTATGGAACACGTCCTCTATGACAAACTTGGACTTCATACTCTACACTCTGTGGAAAGGATCCTCTTGACTGCGATCAGCGTTGGAGGTTTTCCAGAGCCGAGTGAGATGAGTTGGTGTGAGTGATCGGAAGGCCTAGAGTGCCTATGGAAGTGGAAGTGTAGAGTTCTGCAGCTGCTGAGAAGTGCTCCTATCTGTGGCTTTGTCCTAATCCAAACCCGATCGCTCTGTTTGATCCGTGGCGTGTTCCTGAGAAGGCGTGATCAGCCGTTGCTGTACTTCAAAGTCAACACTGCCCTCCTAATCTCTTTCCCCAGGCTAAGGTAACGGCGACCCTCCAAGGGGGCGTGTAATCCCTTGCCGGAGCGCGTCTCTGTTCTGAGTGGTTGTGTGAATTGGACGAGACGAGAACGTTGGTCTGAGAGTTTCTGGGTTGACCCTGGAGCGAGGCAATGTCAGGCATGATGTTGTTGTGTGAATGGTGGCCGTTTTCTCGCACACTTCCGTCACCCACGCGGCCTCCCGGGGTGGAATCCGGCCATGGTGAGACTCAAACCCCCCAGTCTCCTGCGCCACATTGCATGGAAGTTTCTTCATAACACAAAGGCCTAAGCCTCTTAGCCAGGCAGTTAGTCAGACAAGCACAGGGTCTACATTTGATCAGTGCCATTTCTAGTGTAAAATGCTATATGCTATTTTATTCTGAATGTTTCTGTAGTTAATTAAACTAGGATATCAAAATCGATTTCTTCTGCTCCCAAAAATACATTGAGGCTAAGTCAAAATTCAAAAACTTGTAATTAGACAGAAGATATACGTCTCGGTGTTCATGGTGTTTCAGGTGATATACAATTGCCTTTAATGACTGCTCACTTTGGATTCTGAAATAAATTACCGTCATTCCTTGCCCTTTAGGGCGCCGCTGCACACAACATGCACAACAGTGGTTGCAAAATCACTTGTGTTTAAGAATGCTCGAGGTTTACTAAATTGACTCCATCCTAATCATTATGAGCCCCTGGGGCAAATGACTGAAATACCCCAGCTTTTCAAATGTCCCGGGGACCTGCATTACTACATGAATACATGATGCAGAGGCAATATAAAAGGAAAGGTTGGCTTTAATCTCAGGGATCGTCTTGTTAAATAAAAAGGTAAATAACAAGAAAACGCACACATCCTATTTTACATACGCCAGTGGTCCGCTTATGACTTAAATTACTGGTTACGTGGACCTTTCTTTGCACGCCTAACGTGTGGTTGTGGTCGCAAAGCTGCAGCGAATCATTCACCCCACTGAAGACGTCACTGGGAAGGGTTTTTCGGTGGAAGGGAAATCAGGGCTTTGTGGGCTCTTGGATAGGCCTGCTCAGGAAATACTTACCGACCTCAAGGGGAGTAATATTCTGATGGAGGCCCTGATATGTGCCCCATTAGTCTTCGGGGACTTACCCCGGCACGCTTCTCACCCCATCCTTCCCAATTAGGCGAGTGAGTTATGCATTATAGTGGGAGTCACTCGAGTTTCTGTGTGTAGGAATGCCTCGTGGAGGATGTCAGAGGGATACTTTTGAATAATTAGAGTGAATTTTCAGAGCCCTGGAAACTCTTATCCTGCCAGATGCTAACTATTTTTAACATAATTTCTCCCCCTCACTCTGCTTCCCTCGCTTGTCTTTTCTAAAGCCTTCGTTGCGATCCTCTTCTGCAGTGGTTCGAATTCCACGGCACCAAAGTGAATAAGAGACGTTACATTTTTTAAGGGCTGGAGTAATGAACGTAGCATTCATTATTAAACAAATAAAGGGTCGTTATTCCACGTCGAACACAAACACTTATTTGTTTATGTGTCACTAAACAACTAAGCAATCCCTGCAGGTGAAAGGCCGTATGTTAGAACGACACACGGCCACTGCGTTCCCTCTAGCGCGTAGCGCACACCGCCGTTTCCTTCGTTAGCTTTTAGCTCATCAGGCGTTCATCACGGCTCCCACCTTCTCCCTGCGTTGAAGGCAAATTAATTATTCATGTAGTCGGTGAAACGAGCATAGATTCATCAGTGGCGAGATTAAGCAATGCCGTTAATTGACAGTGAAATAATCTGTGGGTGCCACAGCTGTCTCATCTATAAGAGAGGTACCTAAGGAACCCATCAGATGCCCAGTGGGGTGTGTCTCCCATTGTCTGAAATTCCCTGACACTTCCATTGTCACTGTGGGCTCACGTCACACGGCAAGTAGGCCGACCAGGTCTGAACCGCCGTTCACCTCTGTTCTGTCAACACGTATAATGTTTTTAATGATCCACGCGCTAATGGTAGCGTCGGCGCTTATTTTTAGTGCTGAGAAGATGGAATGCGTTCTTAACCAGAAATTAATTATCTAATTACGACATACAAATGAAGACTGCACTCCCTGTTACAGGGGGACTGGGGTGCAGTAAACAGATCTTAAATTTCCTCTGATGGAAATAATTAAAATCTTAATCTTAATCTTAAATCTTAATATATATATATATATTTTTTTTTTTTACAACTCCCATTTATACAATTGAATAGAGAGTCTGTATTGAGGTGGTGTCATGCACACAGAAGGTGAGGTTCGAACGAGGTTACAGGTTGTGGTCTAGTCATTTTGTGTGATCACATTAGGTGGAATGTACGCCCAGATGTAATTATGAATCATTCGCATGTCGCAGGATTTTTATTTGTAGTCATAAAATGAAATTATGCACCCCCACCTGTCCTGTCTTCTAATGTAGCTAATCAATCACAAAGGCTCAAAGAGGGTAATTATTCTTGATTTTGACTAAAGGGGAGAAAAGACAGGCCTGGAATGTAAAAGATAAAACACACCTCATGGACCATCACGTAAGATCTGAACAGGCATTCCCCATTGAGGGACAGGACAGGACTGAGACTTTGGACCGGGTCAGTCATTTGGGCCTCCTGCCCTGCAACAGAGGTCCGTCATGGTGCTCTGCATGGTCAATGAAGCGCCCCCCTCTCTCTCACTCCTGCCCCTCAGAACCTCCCAGATCCCAAATGATTTCCAGTCATACCTCACCTTGGCTGTCTTTGAACCCGTGATCCTGGTGCAGAGGGTTTCCTTTCCCGTTGCAGCAGGGATGGCAGAATTTATCCCAGTTTAGTTTTTCCACTCTTGATACATTTCTTTGTCTAAAATCCAGTCAACGTTAAGTTAAGAACCCTGTGCTTTACTTCGCTAAGGACCACGTATGGGTTAGTTAATAAGATTAATTCCTGACTGTCGAGAAAATTCAAGAAAAAATTAATCGTTTTCGCATTTGGATATGTTACTATGATGTCGCTATGATTGATACGGTCGGAAAATCAAACAAAAGCTAATGATTATTACATAGAATTAATTTATGTTTGTGTCATTTTCTTGGTTTGAAGCTAACATTAAAAGGTGATATTCTAAACCGTTACAGCATCCAATACACTAATACTTTTTAATTAAAGTATAAGGCTGCAATCTGGTTTAAACTGGGTTTATTATAGTAATAGTTAAACCCGTTTTAGTCTTGAACTGATTCTTGATTAAACCTGAGGTTGGGCCAAACCCTACTACCAATGTCAAGATGAGCGTTTGTTTGATGAGCGATTCTTATAAGAATCGGTTAATAGCATGCGTTTCTCTCACCTAAAAGGAGGTTGTTAGGTGAGCTTTGTTAATGAGCTTTTTTCCAGTCAAGGTTTGACGTATTTGTAGGTATAAAAAAAAAAATAACCAATCACACATGCCCTTAGGTAAACTACATAGGGCATATGTTTTAGCGGGTGAATTCACTAGGTAGGGATCCCTATTGCTGGAACAAGTTGGCTTCGCCATTTTGTAAAAATGTCAACATTAATTTAAATCACCTTTGCGGTGTTTCACTGCAACATTAATATTTATAAACTAAAATAAATGTCGGAGTGTTCCAACCCCATAATTACCTTCGTATAACTTCAAATTTTAGTTGGTTTAGGGTACTCCGAAAAAGACCAGACGTTGGAACAATTGGGAAGACTTGCCGTGGGGTTATAACGGTTCCCGTTATTAATCCTCCAATAGAGGGCGCGGGGGAGATGTGCATGTTCGCTGTAATTGAATTAAACTAAAACACAGTGAATAACTTTAACACCGCGTCAAACATCTTCTTTGATTTCGTTGTAATTATTTAAGACGTAGCCTAATACAATTTAAACCTGGTTTAAGCCCATGTTAAACGGTTCAGATTGTTCGCTGCAGCTGGGCCATGGGGTTTGACAGGGAAATTTATTTAGCTGGAGCAATTAGTTTGATGATTAAGGTTTAACTGCTTGGCAGAAATCAAAGCTTCTATAATGTGTCCTAAAATTCCTGCAGTAGTTAATGCTCTGGAAATGTTCGTTGGAGCTTTATTGAGGTGCGTATTAGAGTGAACCCCCCCTTCTCCTCCCAAGCAGCTGTGAAACACGGCGTCCCACCGGATGGAGGCTTGTAAAACGGCAACATCTGTTCCTGCTTGAGCCTGGTGTTTCAGATAACATGATCGCTCCATCAGCGCCCCCGAACACTTGCGTCTGCATTCAAACGCTAGCATCAATAAATAGTCCCGCAACAACGAGTGATCTCCGAGGACAAGCCAAACGTCAGCATGTAAAACAAATGTAGACCGCACACTTCAGTTGAGGTCGCTATTAATCAGTAGCGTGCCTTCGTATATTCCCCAACATTCGCATATAGAATCTCCTTTAATCTTTTTTTTTATTATATATTATTATCTAATGTTAGCAGTTGCGGCAGGGAAACGGCGGCAGCGGCGAATAGGTAGCCACCGTGTGGCACTTCATGTTTGTAATTGCATTTTGTCACCTACAGAGGGTGTTAAGAAGCCTTGTTAAAAGTGGCGAAAATGGTTAGGAGACTTCTCACAGTGGCCATTATTGTAGAGCAAATTACCAGGTAGGCAATATGGAAGCTGTCAGGAAAGGTTAGTAAGAAAGAGTGCTGGGAAATGGACCATTTCGCAATTCATCATGGCCGTAGTCACCGACTCCAAATTGAAAACTGAAAAATTGAAGGGGAAAAAAAACGGAAAAAGAAAAATGTTATTCATTTCCCGAGAATTAGAGGATGTTAGTTTTGCTTACCGCACCGGGTCGAGAGGGAGGGGGGAAGCAGATTTTTATTTAAGGGCTTGTTGTAAGGGAATGGAAGGAATAATGAAAACAAACAGGTTTTTCAAACGGTATATTTTAAAATTATATCCCTAATGCAAAAGTACTTTCTATACTTTTATTTAAAAAAATTTTTTTTAAATGATTGAAAATCATATTTTTTGTTGCTGGAACTTAGTGGCGCAGCACAAGGGTTAAAGTCAGGAATCCATGAAATCAATACGAATTGGTACGAAAATAAGCAGGCTCAATTTGGCCTGGTTCGATTGCCTGTATCTCCCAAATTACCAGATTTAATAAGTTATGGTTCATGTGTTTAACAATTGCACACATTGAGGAGATATGTAAGGTAAGCCTGCCGTCATTGCATAGCAATTTGGCTTGGACCGAGAGGCCATACCGGTTGACATTGACATTCAGGACACTAGGCTGTATTTCCAGATTGCACTTTTTAGTAGACACAATGGCAATTTGTCAGTTTTGATTAAATAAGATTCTATTATCCTGCAGATAATTGCTCTGTCACAATTGTGAACGTGGTGTGTGTGTATGGTGTGTGTGTGGTTGCGCCTTCGGGTCTTAAGTGTTATTAATCATACCAAATATATTCTGCGTAATACATAATACAGCAAAGCGACACCAGGGGAGAATTTAAAAGCATTCTGTTACACCATTAAAAGCACCAAGCCAAGTGGCAGTGTGTGTGTGCCCTGAGCGTGTGCCCGGAGCGTGTGCTCTGAGCGTGTGCTCTGAGTGTGTGCCCTGAGCGTATGCCCTAAGCGTGTGCCCTGAGCATGTGCCCTGAATGTGTGTGCCCTGAGCGTGTGCTCTGAGTATTTGTGCCCTGAGCGTGTGCCCTGAGCGTGTGCTCTGAGTGTTTGTGCCCTGAGCGTGTGCCCTGAGCGTGTGCCCTGAGCGTGTGCTCTGAGCGTGTGCTCTGAGTGTGTGTGCCCTGAGCGTGTGCTCTGAGTGTGTGCTCTGAGTGTTTGTGCCCTGAGCGTGTGCCCTGAGCGTGTGCCCTGAGCGTGTGCCCTGAGCGTGTGCTCTG
>JAOYSI010006551.1:0-27746 GCA_025775065.1 Hiodon alosoides | reverse complement strand
TTTCCAGTGCAGGCCAGAAAGGCGGCGACAGCAGACCTACACCGTCTACAGAGACGTGTTAGAGGAGAGCCTGGGACACAGAACAGGTAGACACAGCAACACTGGATTTCCAGTGCAGGCCAGAAAGGCGGCGGCGGCAGCAGACCATTCCTGACCTGTCCAGTGAGAAAGACAAGCACGTCCCCCGGGGGCTGAGTCACATGGATCTGCAGAACCGACACCACGCAGGCCTCCAGGTAATCTGCCTCTGGGGCCTGGGGAAGCAGAGAGAAAGCAAAATCTAGGAAAAGGGCTGAATCATCATACAAAACTTCCTCAGCGTTAATGCAGAATTCAAACGCCAGAACACTTGGTGTTGTGCTACCCAGTAACTATAGTATCATACTGTAAATAGTGCTGCACAGGCGTAGCCATAGCGTAGTTTCTAGTAAACAGATTTTCAACAATTGTCCTTTGTTGTAGTGCATAGTAGACAGCGCTGTATTTTTATCTTGATGTAGTGTACACAGCGTAGCGTGTACGTCAGTGTCGTGTATACTGTAAATCCATCTGGGTTTTATGTACAGCAGACTGCTCCGTGCACGCCCCTTGGTTTCGTATCAGCCGACGGGAAAAGCCTTGGTGTACAGCAGATAGCCCAGAGCAGGTACCTTGGTGTAGTAAATGTCCACGGGGAACCTCCTCCCAGGTATCCTGAAGACGGGCGCGTCATCAAAAAAGGTAGAGAAGCGCTCGGTGTCCAGAGTGGCGCTGGCCACCAGGACCTTCAGGTCGGGTCGGAAGCGAGCGATGTCCTTGATGAGGCCAAAAAGGATGTCAGTGTGGAGGGTGCGTTCGTGGGCCTCATCGATTATCACCACGCTGAGAAAGGGGAAACGGCGGACAGGAAGTTCACTGCGTTCATCTTCCACAGTACAACGGCGGCCCCCGTTTTAACCCCCACTGTAACCTTATTTTACACACAGGTAGTCCACACCATTCTGCTATGATTGCGAGATGTTTTATATGGAAATTTACAGCAGATTTTCCCCATGAATAGTAACCACTGCAAAAGGTATGATGCTTTTTTGGTATTTTAAGAAAAAACAATAAATACATGCACTAACATTGTTATTACTTTGTCATCATTATTATTATTTAGGAGACCTAACCAGTTTAGTGCAGTTGTGCAGTCGGTCATTACAGAAATTTTTCAACTCCTGCAATCTTAGAAGATATAACTATAACTCGAAACTATAATGCGAAAATGTGTGCTTCAGTACTCAGCATTTGATAAGAAGAGAATAAACATGCAGACGGTAATGACGGAAGCAAACTTCACCCTTGATTACAGTGCTTATGTACGACAGCAGCAGTCATGGAAAACACAGCGGCTTCATCATTCACATTGCGCAGAAGGACCAGGATGAAAGGCGTTTTAACGCTACCTGTAGCTGGCGAGGTCCGGTTCCGTGAGGAACTCCCTCAGCAGCATGCCGTCTGTCATGTACTTCAAAACGGTGCGCTCCGAGGTGCAGTCCTCGAACCTAATGCTGTACCCCACCTACCGGAGAATTTTTACTTATTCAATGGTTTAATCTGCAGTGCGTTTGTGGACACAATCACCAAGCGGTAAAGATGGCGCGACACCATCACCAATCGGGAAAGATGGCGCGGCACCATCACCAATCGGTAAAGATCGGGCGACATAATCACCTCATTGCCGAGTTTGACACCGACTTCCTGTGCCACTCTGGAGGCTACGGACATAGCTGCCACCCTACGGGGTTGTGTGCATCCTATTTTCATCCCGTTGTCCGAGTAACCCTGAGAGATGGGAGTGGGAGTTACAGGGTAATAAAGGAGGTTAATACAGTGGAATGATACAGGAGCGCACATACTGAGCCCACAGCCAGGGTTATAAAGGGGATGTGGTTGGGCTTCTTGAATTAGAGTGATTCAAACACTGGGAAGCAGGTTTGTGCTGACATTCTCACTCCAGGCTGAAAATTTTATAATGGCTGTGCAATGGAAAGATGGGTCGTACGGCAGACCTGACTACATAGACAGTTAGATGCCAACCTCCTCCATTAGGTACTGCGGGATCTGTGTGGTCTTGCCAGAGCCCGTCTCGCCCTCAATGATGAGGATCTGGTGCTGTTCAATGGCGGACAACAGGTCGGCCCGGTAGGGGAAGACGGGCAAACTGCGCCGCACTTCCTGAATGGACAGCATTTGCTTTTCCGCTTCCGACACTGTGGGTTCGCTATGCTCCTGGAGGAAACGGGGGAGAGAGAGAGAGAGAGAGAGAGAGGTTCAAAAATCAGAGCACAAGACAGGGGCAATCTTGGAGTTGTTTTCAGGAGCACAATGTTGAAGCCGTCAGAGGCTCGCAAACAGCGAGCTACCTGCAAACATGACAACTGTTCTGCTATTCAGTGAGAGCCCACTGCTTATGGCTTAGGCTTGTTACACGTGCACCATGAATCCTCTTCCATCTGGAACTTGGATCATGAGGGAATTTAGCACTGCTTGGCGTTATATCGTCCCATTTCCTCGTGAAGGAAATGTTAAAGCGAGACACATACAGAACAGCACACCTTCTCCAGCTGCGTCCCCTTCATGGTGATGGCGCTGACGAAGTTGATCATCTCCTCATCCTCCAACACCAGCTGATACCTCTCGCTCTCCGCCTTCAGCCCGCGCTCCCTCTCCTCCCGGGCCCCAGAGTGCAGGGTGGCCGCTCTGAGTCTCTCCTCCTCCCAGCGGCTCTGCTCACCCCCAACCTCGTGGGCCCCCTCCTCCAGGTCCAACTCCAGGTCTCGCTGGGGAACCGTCTGAGGGGGAAAGAAAGAGGAATGAAGTATGGATGGAAGCAGGAATGGAAAAAGCCATTCGGGCAATAATTCCTAAGGTATGTACACCGGAAAGAAAAAACAAGATCAAAACATCCATCAGCCAAGAACCGCTCACTGAGTCTTCTCTACAAAGACAACAGCGCCAAGCTCAACGCTAACAGACAGACAGATTGCAGAAGAGGCATCTGTGTTTTTTATTATTATTGTGAGCTGACTGAGTCTTCTCTACAAAGACAACAGCGCCAAGCTAAACGCTAACAACAGACAACATTGCATTGTGAGCTGACTGCACCACTTCACCTTGCTCCGGTTCTCCTCTGGCATGTAGTATCTGTTCTTCCTCTCCTCCTTTTCTTTAGCGCCCGCCTTCTTGTAATCCTTGGCCAGGTCTCGGAGAGTGCGTTTGTACTCCAGCTCCCGCCTCTCGCGCTCCGTCAGGTTCTGGCTGGAGAAGAGGTACTCCTCGTCCGCGATCTCCGCCTCCAGGTCCTCCAGCTTCTCCGCCTCTCGCTTGGACAGGTACTGCCGCCGGGACTCGATCCTCAGTTTTGGGAGCTGGGCGCAGAGAGCGGAGGCAATGAGACCGGCTGCTCCAAGCCTTCGGTACGTCACCGCAGCGAGCGCCGAAACAGCGCCAACATTAAAGAGGACTTGCACTAAAAGGCAGCTGCTAAATTCACACAATCACATAAGAGGAGGAGCAAAGATTCCTTACTTAAAGAGTTGGAAGCCTGTCATTCTGTTTGGGATTTCTTTCTTTGCATTTATGTTATGTCTTATACAAATATTAATCAACAAAATATTTCCTTAGGGCCAAATTACGCACGCAAAAATGTATACATACGCTGTTGTTTTCAGTTAATTGCTTTCTTTATGAAACTGAGAATGAGAAACTAAAATGTGCATTTCACCATCTTCCTCTGGTCCTCCTCAGCCATCTTCAGCCGCTTCTGGGCCTCTTCATAGGCCTGTGAGGGGAAGATTCAGTCACGTTCAATCACCCTTGTTGATTAAACCTCACAGTAAACCTCACACAGTTAGTCTATATAACGTCAACGTCTCAGGATCTCATACTTAGTTCAACATCTCCACTGGTTCCAGTCTTAAACACACATCCCCAGGTTCAAACTCCTCCAGATTACCTTCTTGTCGTTCCTCTCCAGTATATGTCTGGTCTTGTCTTTGTCTCGGAGCTTGACTCGCTCTGCAAAGGCATCCCTCTCCTCCAGGTCTTGCAATCGCTCCCTCTCCTCTTTCTCCCACTCTTCCTCTTCCTCAACGACCCCTCCTTGCTGTACAGCAGCCATCTTGCTGCAGAGGAAGGCCAAAAAATACCAACGTTTGTGCTTTATAATGGCTGTGAAATAATGGCTCATGAATACACTACACACTATGTCAGGGGACAGCGCTTATGCTAACAAAGATGAAGACGTGAGTACTGCACAGCAGGGTAAATGCTGGCGCCTTTAGTTCATGTCTTACAATAGGGCCAGGCCTTATTAAACTAGCAATTAGGAGGAGTAATGGAAAAAAGCCAAAACCCTCCAATCACACGCATGTTGGAACTACCTTAAAGTTTGAGTATAAACACTTTATTCTTTAATAATTATTAATACATTATTCTGAAGGATAACATATTTCAGCCCTCCAGCACCTTCTGTTTTTTTTCATGCCCAGTGATTATTTTAATAATAAATAAAATAACAAAATTATACTAAGAATAAAGCTCTTGCATCAAATGCATTAAAATGTCCACAGCAATAAATCAGACTCAGATTTACTCTTGCCTGTTTTTCTCCTCCTCCTCACTGGATGAAGAACTCTCCTCCCTCTTCTTCCGAATGTGTTTTCTCTTTTTCCCCCTTTCCTTGTCCTTATTCTTCTTCTCTCTGCCTTTCTCTACGATTCCTTCTCCCTCACTCTCACTGTCCTCCAGTAAAGTGTAGGCACGGTTTTTCTTCTCCATCTCCAGGATTTCTCGCTCCATTGCTCGAGCGGGCTTCTCCACAGCCTCCTTGCGGGGGATCTGGGGGAGAGAGAGAGAGAGAGTCGAAATGCGCTCACAGGTCCACCAGAACCATATGCGTGGAATACAGGTCTACCTCCACACACTTTACCTTATTGTACAACTCCTGCGCAAAGGCTACCACTCTCTGGTCAATGTCAATGGTACCAGTCTCCCGAAGGCGGGTCAAGAAATCCTGGGGCCCAGAGGATCGGCGCGCTGATCCAATCATAAACTGGGCCACATACTTGTCACTCAAACCCAAGATGTCATGGAGACGGTCGCTAACCCACTGCTCAAGACTTGCCATGTTGCCTAGAAGACATGAATGGAATATAAAGATTAATCAGTCGCATTTAATTTATCCTAACATGGACGTATAGCTGCACTTTAGACATTTTAGTGCATAAATTAATGCAAAAGCCACGGGGACTGCATGATTTTGTTCAACCTCACACATTATTTTTCTTTACGTCATTATTTCGGAAATAACTAGTTCAAATATTCAGAATAATTCATGCAACTACAAGGCAGATCTAAAACCAGCAGCCTCCGCTACGCTGTAAAGAATTGCTACCGGACGAATTCATGGTTTACAGTACAGTACACTAGTCATACTTCTGTACGATTTAAAATTCAGCCGTGCAGTATTTCCCTGCTTGTGTTGCTAAACACTCTAGCGTAGTCCTACGGTTGCCAGTAAATTGACGTAGTACATGATGTAGTACATTATAATGTTGTGAACTTCTTTTGACTCAACCATCCCATTATCTAACAAACTAACCAACTAATTACCTAGCTTAATTTTAAGCAAGCCGCAAATAAAGAAAAAAAAATCATTGCTACAGTACCCACGACTAGGCAGAGAAACGTTAAAGAAAACAAAAGCCCAAAGAAAAATAAAAGTACAGTTAACGATACCTTGTGCTAAAATGTGCTATCTACGTTTTGATGACACCTCCTTCTTATTCACGGGCATAGCGTAGTTATTTGGCAACTCAAGTTCTTAACGACAGCGCTGCAATTAAAAAAACTTTTAAACACAACATTTAAAAAGCTATCAAAACCAAAATGTAGTTTCTAGTACGGAATAAAAAATACTCTGATACGAATAACGTGCAACCCGGAAACGGAAAGTGTGTCCCTGGTCTTTCCCCCCCCCCCGCGTTCGTGTTTAAGAGTAGGCAACGCCTCCTATCGACCTGGAGGGTTAGGTGTGTGTATAGGTGCTTGTCCTCCACTACGGAAGATTGGAAAGAAAATAAGGTAAAGTTCTTGCACCAAGCAACTGATACTGACATCCCGTGCTGCGCCGCTGTAGTCTGTAAAATGCCAAACCATTAAAACCTAATGGGGGGCGACTTGTGGTATAGTGTAAGGTGACACGCTTGCTGGTTTAAGTCCCACCCAGCTGTTTTATCATTGAGCAGGGAACTTAACCCGAGTTGCTTCAGTAAATATGCTGCTATAAAAGTGGATCAGTGTAGAAATCATGACTGCACAGTATTTACATTATAAATGGTCGGATTTTTCGTATAGACATAGTGTTGACATAGTTATTCAATTGTCTCAAGATGGTAGCAAATGTTTGCTATACAAAACATTGAATAACAGACACTTCGTCCTGTGTCTGGAGTGTTTCCAGAGTTGGGGTTTGTTATCACAGGGACAGTGACATTAAGGTGGTTATTTTTCATGAACTATGCCAGGATTTTCATTCTTACACCATACGAAGAGCTGGAGGGGAGATATTTGGTGTGGGGGTTGAAGAGGGAGAAATCAACCTTTGAAGACAGGGTTTTGATTGAGGGAAGGGGGGTTATATTTTTAAGCCACTGAAAGGATTTGTATCTACTCTGAATAGATTGATAATGACCATACTAGACTAGTAGAAAGTAGGGCAGGAAACCACAGCAATGAAAATGGTGGAGATTTCCTGCTTTTAACTTTCACTTTGCTATGCAACACCACTGTCACATAGAACCTGGTAGGAGGGTTTTTCCAATGACCTGTTATTTTACTTAATTCCTTTGCAGAAAGATATATAATATTCATTTCACAAAAGGGCAAACCCAGCTTCTATATGTCATGCTTTGTATGAATTACTAATCCTCTCTTTTGTCCAACTCAGTGTGTTCTGTGCATCATATTGTTTTGTATTCTTAATTGACAAACCTTTATTGTACTAATGACTAAGCTGTCATAAATACACTCAGTGAGCTCTTTTGTAAGCGTGAGGTTGGAATGATTAAGAACAGGACCTTCCACTTTAGACAACTTTTCATTCAGTTACATACGTGGAGTCATTTCTCATTTATGTGAACAGTTTTTCTGTGCTGACTAATTTCCAATTTCATACTGATCTCCATGATCGTAGTCAAGAAAGTTAGTCTCACTAATTGAAAAAGCAAACGAAACCTGTCCCTTCCACAGACAATGAGAGTCTCATCACGCAACTGTTCCATCATGCACAGTACAAAATGAAAAGTTTCTGTGGTTCCATCCATTAGTCTGCTGTAGTCATATTTTTGGTTATTTTACCCCATTGCCAGCCACAGAAACTAATTATACTGTTTATCTTTTCTTTTTCCCTCTACCTCTTTTCTCTACACACCCTCTATGCTTCACTCATATATTTGTTTAATGTAGCGTATATACAAATACTTAATGTTTCTTGCTTTTGGTATATGTTACCACCCTGCATATACTATTTAAATGAATATAATAAAACATTTATTGTAACTCTGAGTTCTCTTTTGTGTTACGTTGACGTAACTGTGACATTATGTGGTGTCCAGTTGTTCATTGTGAATAATAATTTACTACGATGGCCTGCGTAGGTCAGTGCAGCGTTCATTTTGTTTATTTGCTCAAAACCACACTGAGAGCAAGAGTAAATATACAGCCAACATGTTTGTCCTCTGGCATTTAAATAACCCTGATAACCAAATACCAAAATGAACACCTTTGCTTCATTTATAAACCCCATATGCATGTTAAAAAGTATAAAAACAACAAGTTTTGTTTTCTCTTTAACACTATTTACTCTCCTCTAAAAAAGGGATCGAGTGTCAGCATCATACTAGTGTTACCTTTCTCCACCCTTCTAACACAACAGTGTATGTAGCATTAGATTAGAGATGTGCAGCTTCAATGATGTTGAAATTTAGACATTGAGGGGGCTAATCCAGATGTCAAATGACTTCCTCTTCCTTTAGTAAGTTTTTAAGTTGAGGTTTTGAGTACATTTTTGATGGCTACGATATGCATGCGTTTCAACTCCCACTTTTGTAGGGCTACATGTATGCACTATTTAGACAGAGAACGACAGGACTGCTGGGAAGTACTTGGCATAGTTGACACACCAGCCCAGAATGTGTGGTAGCCACATACTCTGTAGTCATGTTGTCCAGCCTTTGTACCCTGACGCTACATTTAGCTTTCTGTTGTATCAAGTTACATTAGGGGTCTCTATCCAACAACAGACTCAAGCCTACACTGAGTGACCACTTTATTAAGTACAACAACCTGAATCTACTTCGAAGAGCTCGTTGCATCTCCATCAGCTTGACTGGATTGAGATCTTGTGACTGGGGAGGCCACTGCAATGAGCTGAATTCACTATAATGTTCCCAGAACCATTCCTACAAGCCTAGCCTGGTAGCGTGGAGCATTATCCTGCTGAAAGACCCCATTTGCACATGGATACATCATTGCCTTGAAGAGATACCAGACTGGCAGCAACAAACAGATCCCGCGGCATTCAAATGTTGCTCCATTCATATCAAGAGACCCAACGAGTGCCACAAAACCACCGCCCCACACCATCATACCGCCCCTCCAAGAATTTTAGGGCTCCATGAAGAGATTGCAATTTGGGCCTAACCACTGCCCCCCCCCCCCCCACTCATTGGGGCCCTGGGTGGTCAGTACCACTTTTCCCCCTACTTTGACGCCCCTGATCAGCGTGAAACAGCGGGAACTGGGATTCATCAGACCACAGTTTCCTGTTTTTCGCTGATAGGATTGGAATTCAGTTCAGTTGTCGGCTGCTATCCACCATCCAGGACTGAGTGCAATGCCTCGTTCGTCACCGCTCTTGCAGTACAGCCCATTTTTTAACTGACCGTGACCGTCTGTTACTCTCAAGTTGTGTCAGCCTCCATCAGCCTCTTTCATCAACCAGCGGTTTCTGACCAGTGTTGGCTGGATGTTTGTGCGGTGGTGGACTATTCGCGACTAATCTGTGACACAGCCGGGTTCTTGTTGGTATGACATAGCCCATTCAGAGCTGCTTAAATAATCTTCTTCTAAATAAATAGTCTTCACCATTCGCCCTCTGAACTGCACACTCATACAGAACAGATCTAATGTAGCATGTAAATAAAACATCAGTGTTAACTCTGCACATACAGCGTTTTTGTATTCCAAATTCATTCAAAATATCAGCAGAAAAGCGACACAGATAGTTAAATTTTCCTTTAAATTGTTTTACTTTCGAACCGTTACTTGTTTGGTTTATTTATTTACAAAAATTACTCTTAGACACAGTAAAACGCCCAAACATAGCATTCACGGGCAATATTTCCAATGTTCATTTCTGATTTCTCCACATAAACATTACGAGGTTTCACAGAATCGCAAGTGCGCAAAAGATACCAATAACTGAGCCAGTACTTAATTTGACGAAACCAAATTTATATTAAGATAGATATTTGCTTTCAAGTCCACTTTTGATATAACGTCTGTAGTTATTAACTACACGCCATTATTACACTAGCCTATATGAGACTAGAATGGGTATGTTTTCATTATTCTGGTGCGTTGAAATGATCGTTTAGGTTAATTGTTTTTATGGTGTCGCCAAATGTTATATAATTGTATGCACGGGTTATCCAAATATGCATAATATAGGATAAGATAATAGGTTATGAGATCAATAATTGTTTATATACTGCATATTATTAAAAACATTTCTGATACCTGACTGTAGCATGACATGGAATTTATGGAATGCATAAATATAAATGAGTGGGTGACAATTTACAACCACGTTGGGATTGTTCACAAAACAGGTATAGCTGATGACGTCGGAAAGGTAGGCTACGTCTCCAGTTCGTACTTCACGTCGCGAGTTCCTGTTGGAGGTAAGAAACTTTTAATTTTCGTGTAATCCATCTTGTTTTATTGGCACATCTTAAAATAAATGCGGAGTCACCGTGTGGTGTACGTTTTGTTCTAAATTTAGCCTTTGAGTGTACAGAAAATTATCCGTTTGAGGATATATGCGCTAAAATTTCCGCGTTTAGATATTGCCAACCGAGAGGTACGAAACCAGATTTATAAGAATTTACCGTAGTTTAGCTAATATAAAACCAACAATCTGTTATGCAATTCAGATCTAAGTGTCTTTACTTGAATCTAAATATTTTAAAAGTCTGTTTTTATTCGCATGAAGGCCAGTTTAATAAACAATCTGTGTGTTATTTTGAAGCTGGTATCTGTAGTGATTTCTGCTGATACTGCAAAGAATATGATTCACAAATGGACAGCGAATCGTGAATTGTGGTTCAAAAACTTAGCTACGCGTTCAATCAAAGGTGTGTGGGAGGGAAAGTACTGCATGCGTGTATTTCTTAAATCAAAACTTAATCGTCTGAGCTGGGCTAAACTGCCGTATCGGCGACTTCGACCGTATTTCCTAGTGTAATTCAAATAATTTTATAGGTTTGTTTTATATACTGGTTTATTAATGTAATTGATCGAGAAACTGACGATAAAGTGTGCGACAGTATATCGAGTGTTTAATTTTACGTGAATTGTACTGACAATTTTCTTGGTGTGCTTCAAGGTCGCAAAGTGCCGTGCTGTCAGTCGGTAACTTGCCACTGTAAACAAGAACTCACAGCTGTCTCTAAGTACACAACAAACTGGCAATGCTTAAAGCATAGTTTAACTCTTTATGCATTCGTATTCTCTCACGTAATAGACAGGAAAAAACCTGCAAGGGTAGAAAAAAAGTGTTCCATTCAAACTACGAAATGAAACAAGTGCCCTTGTATACAAGAAATGAAAGAGCTTGGTTTTCCAAACAAATTGTAGGTTTACGTAGTATGGTCAAAGGTCTTATTTTATGGACATTCTAAAACATTCAGTTTGAACTTGCTTTCCAGGATGTTCTAGATTTCTCCATTCTTGCAATAACCATGACAACAAGGGGCAGAGAAGAGGGGTGCCGTGTGTGTGGAGGGGCTCTGCACGGTAACCAGCGGAGATGGCTATTTGGAGGCCCAAACAAAAGACAAACTTTGTCCTCAGTCGACTCCATCGGCCAAGGAAGTCAGACCAGGTCTGCCCAAAGCAGCCCTTGGGGTGAGAGAATGGCCTGCTTGTTTTAGCATACACATTCAGAAGCAGTGAACTTTTTCTAACATGGGCGTAACTTGGTCGGCCGGGGCTAGTCATTTTCTTAAAGGTGGGGTATAAGGCATGTTAAACATCTTGTTTGTCCATTCAACAAATAAAGCGCAATACCAACACACTCTACAAACTCAAACTTTTGCAGAATATATAGTATGCATATTGTTGCTCCCAAGCAACAGTTTTCTACAAATTCACTCTGTATTTAGTATTAATTTAAAATGTATTTAATGCCTGGGTAGGAAGTTATGTTTATTTAAATATTTTCTGAATCCATCCTGTTGCTTTGTTGAACTTTTTTTTTCTCTCAAAATTAAATAAAAAATAAAGTTTGTGTGTGTCCCTCTTCTCAGGTAGCACCCTGTCCCTGGGCTCATCTTTGTCACTCTCGAAAACTCGCTCCTTATCCTCCCCTTCAAAAGGAGTGGACCTGCTCGCTGTGCTGACACACACACTAGGGCAGTCTGTACCAAGAGGCAATCGACGGGGGGAGTTTTTGTGCGGGAAGTGCGTGTCTGTTCTGGAACGAGTATTTAAGTTTGATACCGTCATAGCCCGAGTCAAGATCTTGTCTGCTCAGAGGCTACAGAACCTGTGCCAGGAGAGGGACAAGATCCAGCAGTGGGTGTGTGGCGTCTACAGGCAGCGGAATCCTGAAGACTGGGGAGGGGGAGTGAGCCCCAGTGAGGAAGAGAATGAAGAGGGCGTTGGGAAAGAACCGGGGACGGGAGGGGAGAGCTACAGGGAAATGCTGAGGGAGAATATGGCTCTCTCTGAGTTTGAGTGCTGGTCAGAGAAATGGAAGTCCTGCCCTTATTTCCAGAGAACGGGGAAAAAATGCAAGAAGGGCAAAAACTGTGAGGGTTGTGACTCTCTGAGGGTGTCTGACTCGGCCTATGAGTCGGTTTGCGGAGTTCCTCGCCACCTACCCTTTCAGCCTTTGTCACCGTTGGCCCTTTCTCGAGACAAATCCCGTAGCATGCCTTTGCATTGGTCGAGAAGGCCGTCGCTAAGCTCTTGTTCTGAATCCCTAACTGGCTCCTGCCTATCCTTACGAGGGGTTTCTCACTTCCACTCTGTTCAATCCCTGGATTCGCTGGATGGCTATAATCCTTTAAATTCACCGGGGGAGCTGTTAGTCAACTTGGGAGATGTTCTTAGAGAGATAAAAGGTATAGAGGCAAGACCAGTAAGTTCTCCGACAGGAAGTAGAATTCCAGTACGGGACAGGAGAGGATCCAGGACAGGAATAGTCAGGGTGCTGAGTTTTGGAGAGGAGGATGGCCACGAGGACAACGTGGATGAAGAGATCAAAGACGTGCTGAATGATTTAAATGACGAGTTTATTCCTTTACACAGAGGGGTGAGAAAACAGGCTTTAACATTTATGTTTGGGCCTAGGAAACTTCACTGTGTTTTGAGAACATTATTGTGAGTTCAGTTGTTAGCCTTAAATTTACTTAGCTAATACATTGTATTAGCAAAAATATTTTTATGCTTACTTGTAAAAGGTTTTGTAAACCATATTTAAAACTTGTCATATTTTGTTTGATGTATTTACAAGAATTTGCTTTGTTAAACATCAGTTATAAAAACGCATTCATCTGTTAAAATTTCTACAAGTGGTATTAACTGAATTTGTCTTCTGTATTATTTTCAGAACACTACAGGTCAAACACAAAATGTAATCAGGCAGCTTAAAGGACAGCTGGCTCAAGCTTTTGCACGCATTAGGACCCTTGAGGCAGAACTCAAATCTGTGACCAAGGATGATGCCAGTCAGTCGAGGTTTCTGGCCATGGTGGGTATAAACGGTCTTTTTTTTTTCTTTTTCTTACTGACCTGCCCACTCTAAAGGGACAAAAAAAGTTTTTAAATAGAGCTGATAAGTACAGTGAGTGGACACTTAAGATTCAGTTTGTGGCCCATTTATTTTAAAATCTAAAAACTTAGACTTAAAATAAAGATATCTGTGCATCACAGCTGTCACTGACTGCAGTATCATAAGTGGCTGTGATAATTATGTTATCCTACACAGCAAGGGTGTGCCACTGTACACACAGAAAACCACACACACACCTCACAGTGGAATCTTCCCTTACAAGCAGGAGTTTGCCCCAGGCAGAGCGTGCCCTTATGAGGGAGATGATTAACTCGTTTGTTCTCTCTCTCTCTCTCTCTCTCTCTGAAAGAATGATTTCTCCTACTGGCATTTAAATATGTTATTTGAATGGGGTTCTGATGTAGAATGATGTTATATTCTTCTGAAATGGTATGCAATTGGTAAATTGTTTTCGTAGTCCGAGTGCCCTCTCCTGGGCAGACGGTAAAACTGCAGCTGATTCAGCTATGAAGGAGTTGTACTGTCCTGCTATACTAAAAATTGCTGTCATGTCCTTAATTTGACTACTATGTGGCATTTTTCCTTGCTCAGTCCCTGCCGATGGGAAGTGAGAATGTGCTGATCCAGACTCTGGGAGACACACTGCACTCCAGAGAGATGGTTATCCAGGTGAGTGACACTGATAGAAGTGTGAGGAGTAAAGCCAGCAGAGCAGCAGTCAGAGAGTTATTTAACAGCTGACGCTCTCCAGCACTGGGGTGAACTGCTCTCAGTCAGAGCTCCGATCTAAACCTTACAAAGTGCTCAGACTATCAAGGATAAATGTCTTGTCAATTTAAATGCAACCCTTTACCTTTCTGGAAAATCTTTGGAACAAACTTCACCGTGTGTGTGTGTGTGTGTGTGTGTGTGTGTGTGTGTGTGTGTGTGTGTGATGCCCGTTACCTTATTAGAGGAGAACCATCAAGTCAATTTAATTGCTGCTATCTAAAATTTTAAGAGAACATACCTACGAAAGATTAACACATTTAATTTCCTATATATTAACATGTAATTTTTTTCTCTGACATACATTTAACTTTTCATAATTGTCCACTTGCTTCCTACAGGACTGTATGGCTTGGACCAGGAAACTCTGTCTTGGAGTGGGGGCAGGAAACGACGTGGGTGACAAACTGTTGGAAAAACTGACTGGAGCACTGAAAAAGATGCACAAAGACTCCGAGGTTAGAACACTGACATCAATGCTTATTTTTGGATCATGACCTGACTTGCATGTGTGTAATTTCAACTATTGCGCGACTAACTCTTTTGAATAACTTTTGTAACATGTAATAGTCTGATGGAGTACTATGTTATGGGTCTCGCTGAATTTATCTGCCTGTGGTTTTGATATAGCTGAGTGTTTGCGTCTGTGTGAACGCGCTTGTGACTAATGGCATTGCTAACGTGCGATTATGGCTCGGATATCAGCGTGTCTTAGAATCTCGGTTGTCGG
This sequence comes from Hiodon alosoides, assembly GCA_025775065.1. Classification (NCBI taxonomy): domain Eukaryota; kingdom Metazoa; phylum Chordata; class Actinopteri; order Hiodontiformes; family Hiodontidae; genus Hiodon; species Hiodon alosoides. Next base: position 13,143 of record JAOYSI010006551.1, on the reverse strand, counting down.
AGCTGAGAGAGAGGGAGCAGGTGATGGAGAGCGAGATGGAGGCCCTGAGACAGAATGTGAAAGAGAAGGAGCGGGACCTGAACGTGCTGAGCACAGTGCTTCAGTGTAACCAGGATGTTATCAGTGTGAGTAGGGTTCAAGGTCCAGCCGTGACACTCTCTTGTTTATATAACGTTACGTCGTTAAGCTGACACAGGTTCTTGGTGCCCGTGTGCACGTGCTGTGTAATACTCTGCCCTCTCTCCTCTCTGGGTCTCGCTCAGGAGCTGCGAGTGGAGCTGGGAGAGTGTGAGCGAGTGCAAACGCTGAGCCAGCGAGAGATGGAGGCGTGGAGAGAGCGAGACCAGGCCATGGCCGCGCTGCTGCGCGAGAAGGAGGCTTTCAGCCACTGCCTGAAGGAGGCGCTGGAGAGTACACAGAAGGATGTACAGGTAAGGAAATGGGTTCGCCGTCATACATTCCCAGATCTAATGTTGCAAATGCTTTCGGTTGCATTCGCTTTCTGGTTCAGTTGTATTTGATACTTTAGCAGTAAGAAACCTATGTTCTGTTACCGCAGGCACTGTCTGACTCTGTGATTGGCTATGGGGTGTCAGGAGGTGGAACTGATGGTGCTTTGGCATATCAGCTAAGACAGAAGGACACTTTGCTGTACGGCTGGCTGAAAGACAAAGAGGAGCACGAAGCCTCTTTGCGGCAGGAGGTTGCTAAGCTATCAACAACCCTAAAGGACCTTCAGACTATGGTGCAGGTGAGTGTGCTGAGGAAAAATGGTCTTGTTCTGGGGAGGCCATCCGCTACCATCCCAAATACACATAGCTTGGCCCACTTTCTCACGTTAAGGACCATGACGACGTCGAGATCAGACGTTTTCTAATATGCACAACCTGCTGCATCCACTCTGGATGTAGAATTTTATCATCGGTCCTGCCTTCTCAGAAAAATCATCGAAATTGTCATGAAAATCGACAGTGCGATTGTTGCTCTCCAGCTTTGCCGTACCAGGATCTGATAAGATTCCAGGCAAAGTGTTTTGTTAGGTGAAATAGGGCAAGGCTGAAATCAAAAAGGATGGGACATCCAAGAGGATCACATGAGGTTCTTAGGAATTCTTCTCGCACAACTGATGTGGAATTTCCAAGCGGTTCTAATTCTAAACTCTCCCCTACCCTTACAACAGGTACAGAGGGATAGTCGGAGTCAAACGGTGTCTACGCTGTCAGCGCAGCTCAGAGAGACGCAGACGGAGCTGAGGGAAAAAGAGCAACAGAGCCGGGAGACAAAGGGGGCGTGGCAGAGCGAGAGGGCGGAGCAAAGGAGGGAGGAGAGGAAACTGAGAGAGAAGCTGGAGAAGAGAGATCAGCTCATACAGGTATCTAACAAACCGCTCTGAGGGTAGTGCTGATGATAAAAACTGTAATGATGAATTGCTGTAATGATGAAGACCCACTCTCTCTTCTGCCTTAGCAAGTGCTCTTGGATTCAGAGGAACGGGATCGACTGCTTGCAGAACTGCAGCAGACCCTTGTCACCAAGCTGGAGCACCAAACTGCACTCAGGAACACTCTATGAGAGGAGGGGGTTTCAGACAGCGGTGACTATCCATGCCAATGCTGAGGTTTCTGAAATGCAGAAACTGAGGATTTTTCAATACTCTAAAATGCTTTTAGGGTGAAGAGTTTAGCCGAGAGACAATTTTTGAGAAATCCTTATGAAGATTGAATTTTCTTTTGAAAACGGAAGCAAGAACTTTTAAGGGAAAACTGATTTTAATGATGGGGAATGTGTTGTATGTCTGAAGCGGTCGATCGGTAAATGGTCGATTACGGGCAGCGTCAGCAGCAAAACTAACAACACGTGTGTGTATGTATTTGTGTTAGTTTTGTTGTCAGGCATAGGGGTAAGAACCTGTTTTTTGATGTTGGAGTGATAAAATTAAACTAATCCCTGTTAAAGGAACATTTAAACTGAATTTGTGCTGAGTGGAAGTTTATTGGGTAGTCTGGGAAAATCCTGGGATGGGGGTAGATTTGCACATGTAATTTTGGACACTGATACTGATATTGTTTGTTCAGTTGCATGTAAAGTTATTTTTGTGAGGCAAGTCCAACTCGAGCTTTGCTTTTGGATCAAGACCAAGATCTGCTTTTGGTTTGACTATGTATTGCACAACGTTTCATGTGATTCTACTTTATATTGCAGTTTGTACAAGGAATAGTTTAAGTAATTTAATTTTCAATGTTTGGACTTTTTAAACAGGAGTTTTAATATAAGTGTATGAATATGTGCCTGTGTTTTATGTTTAAACCTCTTCCATTGGTTGCCAGTTATTCAAATATTCCCTTCAAATGTTGCAGAAGATTATTTTTTTGCTGTTGTTGCAACAGAACCGTACATATTCAACAATAACTTGTGTTGGGTTTGAAAACTGTATATTATTTCAGTGATTATGCTGTGTCCTGTTTTAATGCACAAGGCCACTGCCACTCTACACTACTGGGGCCGTACACAGGTATCAGCTGTTGATATAGTACAGTATGTGCTCTGAGGTACTATACTACATTACACAGTATTGACTACCACCCACATTTGGAAAAGTTATTCCTGACCAAAAAAAAAAACTCATTGTTTTGAAAATTGCTGCCATTTCCCCATTATTATGACACTTATTTGCTCTGGAACAATAAAATTTCTCCCGAAACTTAACGTTATTGGCTGACGTTTCTTTGTTTTTGTTCTCGTTCTCTGTGGTAGTTGAGTGATCCATTTACCTGGTATCAAAATATTATTTTTGACATCCTTCTAACATACTAGAGCTGTTAACCATCAGTTGGTGCAGTAAGTGAGATCTACTGTGAAAATTAGGCCATCTTTTTGCCTGCACATCTATTGAGCCTGAGAGGTTTGAGGTTAAGGGAAGCTAAGCATATGCCATTGACATAGTGTGCCATCATTATTGTACTTTTAAATAGGAAACTATTCATTACTGGCTGTTAGAATTTGTAAAGACTACTTGTAATGTGTGTAACTGAATCGAGACCTATTAAATTACAGAGGACCCCAGTAAGACGTTGACCAATCACTATCTGGACTACGTTTCCAGTTACTTTAGAAACCGTTGCTTGGGTTACATTTTCTGTTGAGAGAGAACTCGATCGACTCGGCCCTCGAGTTTCATTTACTTCACTTGCTCAATTAAAAAACTTGTGCTCAAGCTCAACTTGTGCTTGATATATTGAACCGGAAAGTTTTTTTTTTTTGCTTTTGTGATGCTTTTTAGAGTTATTGCCTAATTTTTTGCACTACTAAACCGTCTTAAAGTAAGACAATCCGTTTAAAATAAACAAATAAAAATAACGCTAGATGAACTGAACAAATTCAAGTTATTGTTTCCCGGACGCTTCAATCCTAAACTTTTAAAAAACAAATGTTTGTTTGTACCTATGCCGAAACTCTTTTTAAAAACTGCTTTTCTGCTTGTCCTTTCAATCAATTTTAGAGGGCTCTAATTTTTTCCAAACATTCCTATATATGAAAATGCTCGTCCAGGATGTTTCATTCGCAAGTGTCACAACAGTAGGACCACAGTCGTGGCGAGAAGACACCGTCCGTTCAATTCGGCGAGCTGAGGAATTAGTGCGGAAGACCCGCGCAGGCCAATTAAGCTTCGGTCCGTGGCAACAACGCAGTCGTACCTTCACCACGCAGCCCGCCGGATGCTCACAATCGGCACACGCTGAAGCTGATGGACAGTCAGACAGTACTACTCACGTCCGTAAACCTTTATCCAAAACCTACGACAGAATCAGACCTAGATCTACGGGGGCTACGGTAAGTGACACGGTTGTGAGTCCTGAAACGCGCGATCTTCCCAGCACAATATCACACCTGTCAGAATAATCCAAAGAAGACGCTGTCTCGTTCAAATTTTCCCGTTTTCACCTCGCAGAACACGTTTCCCTCGCCGTCATTGCGGGAACGGGCTGGGGTGTCGAGTGTGTGCGTTGCGGTGGGGTACATGCGCAGTGTGAGGCAAGTGGAGGGGCTTCTGCGTGGGCGGGCAGCCCAAGTGGCCCTGGAAAGCACCAAGTTGGAGAGGCAGCAGGAGCACCTGGAGAGGATGTTGATTACTCTGAGGAAAGACCTGCTGGTCAACAAGAGAAGTATGGAGGACCGAGCTCTAAGACCTGCTGGTACTGAGACCGTGAGTGGGACGACTCTAGCCTTTTTATGATTTTTTCATCAACCCAGTGTACACAGATCACAGCATTCAGTTTAGTTTGCAATCCTTTTTAATTGTACTGCCCCTTATCCAGGTAATTTATAACTTAGGTCCTACATGGAGACAAATTATTGTATTTTTAAATTTATTTTATAGCAAAGTTACACTGTGCTCAATAGGTCAACACCCATGCTGTATTGGGTCCCAACACAATGACAGGCCAGGCTCTATCAGACAACACTATCGTGCCAGTTGTGTTTCAGATTTATAGTTTGCAAACACCAATCCCTGTATTGAAAAAGTGAAATTGATGCAGTCTTTAGAGTTTGGGTCCTCCACTCAAAAAGTGGGCACCCACCCATGTGTTGCTGAGGCTTTAGGACAGGCTGGATAATTGTTGACTAGAACTATTGTTTCCTGTCACTTGTCTCAGAGCAGAGATGGAGCAGATACTCTCCTGGACTGTGAGAGAAGAGAACTGACTAAGCTGAAGGTTCAGCTGGAGAGCACCCTCAGAGATACGCTTTCACAACTACAGGTAACAGCAACAGCCTTGCACTAGACTGCACTACAGTACGCTCACTTTTTAGTGAATGCTAGAACAATTCCTGTAATTCCCTGAGACGCTTTTATCACGCACGCCGGATCCATCCCTGTACTTTCACCTGCTTCGTTCCCTTAGAAACTGGGAGAGTGCAGTAAGATGTTACTGGAGTGTGCCAGGGAAAGGTCCCGAGTTTTAGACTTTCTTCCCACCCCTGGATCCCTCTCAGCCGGAGCACGCCGTTCCCCTGCACAAGCGTCCCTGAAGCCCAGCCCAACTGGACCCTACACCCCCGGTGCAGTCCCCGCTTCACAAGTCCCTTGTTGCAGCGAGTGTGACGTGATGTACCCTATGTCACGTTCTGTCCTCGGGCCTCTCCTTGTTCCCTCCAATGCAGAATGTGAGAAGACAATGGATTCCTCCGCTCTGGCTCTCAGTCAGTCACAGCAGCTCAGAGACCTAATTAGGCAGATGCTTGGCGAGGCCGTTACCAGACAAAGAGCAGCCCAGCAGTCCGTGAATGAAGGCCTGGCGAAGAAAATAGCAGAAACAGTAACTCTGCAGGTAACGGCACGAGAGGTCATGGGTCACAAAGTACCGTTATCGCCTAGATCAGTTACCGATGATCTTATATTACGCGATGATTATCCCTTACACATGTCTGTGCCTTTTAGCATATCTCTCACTCACCTTTTTTTGTTTTAACGTCCCTTCTCTTCTCTCTCTTAGCATCGCCTGTCTCTGAGCTCCGCAGTGACGAGGCAGGCCATTTGTCGCAAGCAGAGACAGCTGGGCATCATTGAGCACAGTCATGGGAGAGCCCTGGTTAGTGTCCTCAAGTTTCTGTATATAACGGCATCTAGTAGGTTCCTGGCTTGTGTATGCGCATTTGCTTGGTGAAGATGGTTATGACGCCCAATCATAATCAACGATGCCAACAAGGACAAATTGTGCAGTGTCAAGGATACCCTCACTCTCCATTTTGTCCATACTGTTTTTGCCAGGGCCCAGTATCCAGCAGAGATCTGTTTTCCAGAGAGAGGCTGGACAGGCCATTAGTACAGGTCTACCAAAGACACCCTGGCACCAAGTTACCAGAGGCCATGCACCTCACACAGGTAATTATACAAGTGTAAGTGCAGGTTTGCCCCTTAAACTGTATTTGGAATGAACAACATTGCCACACAGCTCATTTATAGCTTATCAAAGGTGCTTTGACAAACAGCTGAGACCATTTATGTTGGATCATCGCTATTGCAGGAGTAGCCCAGGTTCCAAAATGTTAAAACAATAAAATATGCAGTTTGTGCTTTAAAAAATGTTGTTAAGAGGGGTGGGTGTGGCTGCGATGTACTTGGCGTTACTTTTGTTCCTTAGGGTGTGGCAGCCCTCCGCCAGGGTCTGCTGTCCTCAGGTGGAGAACTGGCCCAGCTGAACGACGCTCACCTGCGATTGGTGGAGGACCTGCGAGGGAAAGGGGCAGCATCTCAGGTTGATTCTGGAGTGGTCAGACTACGCCGTCGTCACATGGAGTCAAGAGGGACTTCCTTCCTCTTACAGGGCATTTGTTAACATGTGTTCTGTGTGCTGTTCCGATCCTGTTTGGGCAGTAGTCCTCTCACATGGGTCTCGGAGTAACCAAAAAGTGGTTGAATTTATCGAGTAGTTCAGACAATCTGGGTTAATGAGGGTTCACCAGAAATGTACATTGAACTCTGTACTATGCAGTATATTCCACATTGCGCGTGTTCGTCTACCGAAAGTTAAAAGTGAACTGAAGTGTTTGTGTAGCATTCGCAGTAGGTGTGGATTTCCTGGCTTTGGTTGAATCTTCACAATTTGTGAGCGTTTGTTGGTTGGGGGAGGGGGGGTCTTAATTGATAATTGATTGCTTAGTGTTACAAAGACAGTCACAATTTGAAAACGTGTTTTGTCGTATAGTATTCAAGGTGACATATACAATTTCCATGCCAGCATAGTATTTTGTGTGACCAATTAAGAGAAAACCGAGGCTCAGCTTGTTGGCCTCGACTTTATATTTACAGTAGTAAACTAAGTCTCGTGCACTGCTCAGAGGCAGAAGGGTTGCCTCTCGTGATCACCAGACGACACGTTCATCGCATTATGCAGAACCATTCCCTTGTGCTTTGGGATCTGTTTAAGTTCTTAATGCATTTCAAAAGTTTCAGGAACAACAAGTCGCTATTTGGCTGGTGAGCTGGTCACCCCACAGAAGAATGTTCTGCTCTGAGGACAGATAAATGTTCAGTTAAATGACAAATTATCACTGAACATGTTCCTTGTATGTTTTGCAAAAATAAAGGAATCCTTTATATTTGGTTAGATTTGGTTTCCTCAGGGAAATAAATGAGCTAACCTCACTCTCTGTCTAAGGCCACCTGGTTGCTATGTACAGGTGCCAGGGAAGCTGCCTTCAGAAAATGTTAGACCATTGCTGAGTGTCTAGCAGATGAGGTCATCGGTCCTACCAAGGGGGCGGTACTGAAAGACTACTCATTTGTCATTATTAGTTATTAATGTTTAACACAAATCCGTGCTGGTTAGGATACCATGACAAATTCACTGCTAAGTGTTGTCATTTAAAACACATCTCTGTCATCTGTTTATTGTTTTTGTGTAAATTACAATCCTCTTGGGTTATTCAACTAGAAAAAAGATTGGTCAATTTTTTTTCCTGGAAATAAAACCTGGAGTGCACAAGAAAAGAAAATCCTCTCACATATGCAAGTCTTTGATCTAACTTCTAACATACCATAAAAACAAATACTGTTTTGCTAGATTTTACACATACAGTTTCACCTTCAGTCAGGGAATCACCCAGGGTTTCAAGAGATTCCTCATTTTTATCAGTAGTGAGAAATACTGGGACATAAACTCTCAACACTGTTTTTCTTTACCCTCAATATTTTATTTTGCTTCTAAATGTTTTGACATTTACATGCAAAATGATTTCAGTGATTAATATTTTTTTCAAAGTATTCAATCGATGTATCTGGGAAGGGAAAGACGAACACAGAGTAGTTACAAATAGTTATAATTAATTAAATAATTAAATAATTAAATTAAATAATTATAAAATTAAAGCAGACATTTTTATCCAAAGCGACTTACACAGCTTAATTTTACGTGCTGGAGCTGGATATTTACTCAAGCGATTCTGGTTAAGTACAATTCAGTCACAAGCCTATCACAATCCTATTACAATCCTATCACAATCCTATCACCACTACACCACCAGCTGCCCTGTAGTACCAGCTACGGTGAATCTGGTCATTTCTGGTTATTGAGGCTCACCATGCGAGCAGATTTCCATTCCAACCAAGTATTTAAGCATTTAAATTCTAAAAAGTTATCTACTAATAATTACTAAGTAATTTAGTGTCCCAGTTCTGAAGATTTTTGCCATTAAAAGAAACCTGAGAGTCCCCTGGACAGCGGTCCTACTGGAACCGGATTGAACACCGCCTGGACTAGGGAACTTTAAAAAGATAGATATTAATGTGCCTATATCAGTGTTCAACACTGCATATGAGGTTATTTGTGCTAGTAACTACGTGCTTGTGTATAATTCAAATAGAAAAGCTAAACAAATGTATTCAAAAAGTAAAACTAATTCAGGACTATCAGGGTTTATCAGAACAGAAAAGACACTGTGGCCTGCTTTGACATAATCAGAGGTTTACTACAGAAGATGTCTAACATCAGGCAGGAGGAGAATAATCGCAGAGACAGAAACTTACTTGTTGGCAACCTCAAAGAAATCCTACTGATAGAGTCCGAGTGGCAGACAGTGTAGAACTGGACAATAGACAATATAAAACACAGCGATGCTAAATGGTCACAATGAAAGAAATGATTATTATCTCCACCAGACCTTCCTTTTACACCCCTAGGTCACAATCGTTGCCCAATAAACAGCCAGAACAGAGCATGTGTTCACTTTTATGAATACACAGGGCTTTTAATAAGTAAGCTTCTCCACTCTCCACTACTCCCTTGCTCACTTTCTCTGAGTCACAAGACTCTCGGTCAGTTGACAGCCCTCCTGCTGTGCTTCACGTCTTTCGTTAAGAAGTAATTCAATCAAGATTTTGCTGTTTGGCTTTAACCACTTCTCTCCAGACGCACATCTCCTTCAGATGGTCACCAGCTCAGTGGTTTAAGGTTCTAGAAACAAATGACAATTATTTATGTTACGGCTGTCTTGCTCATCCTGCATTAACTTATGCATCAGCAATCTCAATGTAAATTAGACAGCTCATACATCTGCCTGCTTTCATAATGGTAAATTCCTCCACAAATTTCAATTCAGCCAAATTACAGTACTGTTTTGTTATTAGATCTCTAACATCTTAAATCAAATTAGCTGCGTTAGGGTGGGTACATATTTTGAGATCATCGAGATAATCACACAGAAAAAAAGAGGGTATCAAGGACAGATCTAAACAGTGGGAGAAACCGAGAGTGAGAGATAAACAGACACGCAGAAGACAGGCAAGTCCAGACACTGACTGACTGGGCAAGAGAAGCAAAGAGCCAGGCATCTACTCCGAGGCGCAATCAAACAAAAAAGTAATTACCCCCATTCGTTATTTTAGAGATAAGACAATCAACCACCAAGTTCAGCCTCAAATTCAACTAATTCAAGAGGGCAACGGCAGAAGATGAGAAGGACTAGGGTTTGAAGAACAATCAAACGTTTTTTTTTTAGGGAACAAAATAACTGAAATAAGAGCAATGTCTCCTCTGCTTAGTTTTCTGCTTTTTCTGTGTCTGCTTCCTTCTGTTGGTAAGTGAAAAGAATCAAGGGATTGAAATGCTATTGATCGATGATCTGACACTGTCTGGAAGGTGACGTGTTGAATGAAAGAATGGTCAATGCTGTTGATTTTTATACAACACATGTATTGGTGCATTTGCAATCTGTGCAACTCCCCCATGTGTGGTCAACTACTCGCGTTTCCGCCTTTTCTCAGCACCATGTCACGTTGATGCACTCTTTGGAGTTCAGTCATTTGGTCTGAATATGACGTTATCCATTGTGACAGCTCAGTATTGATGCATTGCCATCTGTTTGTGTATGCTTACCGACAACATCTTTCTCTCAGTCCCGCTGTTTTGTTACACCTGTGTGTTTCCTACCATATCTCCACTGGACTGCATCAAGTTCCCACAGAGGTGCCCCCCGGGTCAGCTCTGTCTGTCCAGTAGGGCAGTCGGCTCCAGAGGTCAGTAATCAGAGGTCAGGGGGTTAAAATAAAGGATACTAAAATACGTTATGAACGATGGCGAAGACAAATCACCAAAATAATGCAGGGAGCTACTAACATTTGTGTTGGTGATAATCGGTGCACAGCTGTCAGTCTGGTGCTGAACGTTTTACTCTGGTGTCCCGTTGCTGCCGCATTAGCACTGGGGAAATGTACTGTGTCAGTTTGGGCTGTTTTGTGAGGGCATGACACAGCACCATCGGGGGCAGGTTTAGAACCAAGGAGGGAGGTAACTACAGTCCTGCGTTTGTGTGTTGAGTCAGACGACACACACTCAAATAAGTAATCTCTGTCCCTCGGGGTGTGCATGTGATTGTTTTCTTCTAACCTGCAGGAGACTTCCGGGTGGTCCTGTATGAGAAAAGTTGCGTCCTGTCTTCCCTGTGCGGTCTGACTGGGGAGAAATACGCCATGGGGCTCAATTTCACTTTTACCAATGACTGCTGTGACACAAACCTGTGTAACGGCGCCCCTGCCGCCGTGACCCACTGGACCAACACGGGCCTTTCCCTTCTCTTCGTCTCCCTCATACTGTGGTGATCGATGTAAAACCACCATCTTGTGTACAGTGGACCGTAGCTCAAGATAAACGCAGCTTTCACGGGGAACACAAGATTATAGATGATGTGTCGTACACACAGCAGCAGAAACACAACAAGCTATACTGCACGCTAAACACAAACATTACTGAGACACCATGTGACGAGCACAAGATCTCTTGTGGTATATAGATATATATAAAGGTACAGACGGAGACCGACTTACTTTTTAACCAAGACTTAATGTTCAAAGTCAGCGCTAACGTGATTTCCCATGCTTTTCAAATAAAGACTCTTTATTGACTTGTGTGTCAAACCATTTGCTTACAGACATATATTACAACACATACTATAACCTCATTAATGTCAACATCGTTAATTAACCAAGCCATTTTTAAATAACTTTTTTATGTGATGAAACTACATCCGTCGGAAGATCTCTCATTTTAGTTGTCAATAACTGCGGTTTGATAATAAAACTGGCTTGTTGCCCTTGAACTCAATTAAAAAGAAACTCTCATTTATGTGTTGTCGGCCATGGACAAATTACCAAAGAGTGAGTGAAAGTGAAGAGAGGGAGAGAGAGGAGACAAGGACATGACAAACAAAATGTCAGTAAGTGAATGATTAGTAACAGGCAAAAAATCCAGATTTTAAATTATTTTGTTGTTCATTGAAAACATACTAAGAATTTTTTTCATATAAAACTTGGGTTCAGATTTAATTCAAAACAATATGGTTTTTAAATTTTAAATACCCCAAACGACTCAATTGTTGAGTATACATCTTAAAAACATTCTTTAAAAAATAAACAGCTCGTAAGGACGTATGCTGAATTATACGTCTCGTACTGAAACGTCTCAAGCGCGAATCGTTTAGCCAATTGAATTTGCCACTGTTAGTTCGCTACCAAGAGCTCACAGGCAAACTTCCGGGAACGAATAAAGACAGACCAGGTGATAATTACCTCAGGCCTTTCGAACTCCACAACTAAGAAGAAATCAAAAATTAAACTTTAGTTATTTGTGGCAAGTTAATTGATTTCTAAAATGGCGATTAGCATTGCATTCGCAGCCGGTCGTAAAGAAAATATCAGTAATTGGAAAATTATAACTGGAGGATCATTATCAGATGTACTGATACCACGTGATCCAAAAATGTTTTAATAAATTAAAGTTTAATATTAACATTTAATTACGACGTGGGGCAAATACTGATAAGTGTACCTAGGTAATCTAGTATTGTAACTAGCTAACGGCTATTGTGTTAAGTTAAAGGCGGCTTTCTTTGGGAAGCTTCACAGAAACACAGAACTGAAAGTTAAAAAAACAAAACAATTATTATTGTACCATACCATAGAAAAATGTATTCTCAGACCAAAGTACCTTTTCCTATTACTAATGAAAATCAGTTTTGTTTGAAATATATATGTTTTAGTGTTTGTATGACATGGCTGTGGCAACTGAAGGAGAAGAAATGGGAGACTTCAGACCCAGAGCTACCGTTCTGGCTGGAGATGAAGAGGAGGAGGAGGATTTACCGGAGGTTATACATGCTCATACTTAACACTGTCCAATGACATTTCCCGTCTTGAACTTTAAATGTCAGTGTACCGTGTGTATATATATATATATATATATATATTTATATATCCAGTATGTTGAAGAACTTGTCGGACCGGAAAGAACAGCGTATCAAAAGCGTATTGTTTGGGGGTGTAAAAATTATGCAGGGCATATAGAGTATGGTGACAGGTGAAATTACTTCAAATAGAGTTGAACCCAAAAGTAGCAATTAGAGCTTGGCTGCGGAAAACTTTCAGGACTGTTAGCATACAGTGCCAATACCTCACCTTTCCGGAGACCGGAGCTACACTGCACCTATTAAACAGACAAGTGTGCTTCAAACAATGACGTAACTTCTAATTGCAGCTCCTTTAGATTTGGGGCCGGCTTGGTCACCTGTCGTCTATGGTACTGGTGTGCACCCTACCCTTGGAAACAAGCTGAAACTCAGCACGAGCAATTACCAATTAAATCAACACCAAGCATAACTTGCGAAAATGTCATATTACACACAACTACCCCTTAAAATACATAATTATGCTACTTCGTATTGTAAAAAGATGAATTTATTAGCGTTATATCTTGCGTTTTTTGGTGATCTAATTATGATTTGGTAATAATTCTGGTAAAATTTTGCCATTCATCAGTTTATTATTCATCTTTATTAGTTGCAGAAAGACAAACACATTTCTTCCAGCGGGTGGTGTTTTACTCCGGTCCATTTGACCTATTATTTATTATCATCACTTTCCATCTCCCTTTTAGGTGTACCTTAGTGTGCTGGTTCACCACGGACAGGTGGGTCTCAGTTTTTATGACAAAAGAGATTGCACTCTACATTACATGCCCGACACCGTGGACAGCCAAGACCTGCGGCTTCTAGACAGAGGTACTGTACAGAGATGTGTACAGAGATGTGTACAGAGATGTACCGAGTGTTCTCTATGACACTGACTCTCCCCGTCACTGCGGCTTCTAGACA
>JAOYSI010006549.1:0-12755 GCA_025775065.1 Hiodon alosoides | reverse complement strand
AAAAGAGTTGTAAAACTTATATATATAAACATAAGTTAATGCATAATTAAATTTAAAAGAGTTTTGTGAAAACAGTAATTGAGCAGTTTTGTCATTTTCTCACAATGAAATGTATCTTTTATCGTAATACGATTTTCTGCTACCAGAACCCAATCAGGTTTTTAACCAGAGTGGATTATCATTGTTTAGGTTTGCAAACCCAGACACTCCCAGAAATAAATATAATTCCAGGCAATTTCCTAATGGAACAACCCAATCCTCCCCTAAACAGTGTCAACCCCTTGCTTCATTGGACAATTGGTATTAGAGAGGGTCTTTCCAGGATGTAGTTGTTCTCCAACAGATGAAGCTATTTTACCTTAATGTAATTCACCTTTTACCGGGCCAAAGTCTCACAGTACGTACTGACCAACACATTTCATGACCATTTGTTTTTCTCCTTTACTTTTTACTCACAGCTACTGAAAATTCTGAAAGCCTCTCTAAGACTTAAGCACATGTTCTAGAATCCCCACCAACATATACAAGGTATCCTGAAGATATTTCCCACACATTGCCAAAATACACAAAACAGTCTGGAATGTTGGTCTGTTTCCCCCAGAGACAAGTGAAGCCTTTCAATCTGATACTTTGTTCATAGATATTTGTTCCTTACACTCAGCTGGCAGATTTGAAGGTGATTCTTTCAAGACCAAGCTGTGGAAAATCTGTCTTACGTCTGCTATGTTCTCTTCCTGGTTTGGCTCTAACTTTCCAAGAACACCATTGTTGTATTCAGGGTACTACGCCTGACTACCTATACAGTCTTATTTCTGTTAACACATGTTACTCTGTAAATAACTACAAGGCACCAAATTAATAATACATCACCTGATCTTCAATGATTTTCCTCAAGTTAAGCTCTGTTCGGGTATTAAAGTCAGTGCAAGTTCCATGTGTAGCAGAAACCATCCAGTTCTTATCACTGAAAGAGTGGCAGTGGGTTGAGAAAATAAATCACGCAATAGGAATATGATATATATAATGCAATGCAGAATAATCAGATATGCAAGCTCACAGTTCATTTACAGACAAATCAGAGCTCATGTCCTCATGTTTCTTGACTGACTGATTATAAAGCTGACCAAGTTCAAATCAAACAAGTGATAATTAAACACTGGCTGCGAATAACGGCAACGCATGAGAACTGCGGTCGTTTCTTTTATAAAGTTGCAAGAGCCTGCATTAGGCAATTGTGGAATTACCTCAAGCTACCCTTTGAAGTAGCTGGTTTTGCATGAGGCTGCTTGGACTTGAGTGGTGGAACATCAGTCGGTGGTTTTGAGGGATGCTTCAGCCTTATTGGAGAGTGAGAATCCCTCCTGAGCTTGGTGTGGGTTAGGCGCTGGACACAGACGGGTTGTAAGTACAGCTGAGAAAACGCGAGTGCCAATCGTCTGGCGATGAAGTCGTGAGAGACACTGACAGCAGGAGGCCGAGATGCCGTTTTTACTGCTGCACTACAGAACATATTCTTCGGTCCATTGACTTCAGCCTTGAACAGGAATTAACATAACACAGCATATCCATGAGCAGAAAACAACTTACTCATAGCTACTACGGTTTCTCAATTATGACAATCCAATAAAGTACCTAATTAATATATATTTTAGAATCAACAGTTACTATCGGGAATCCCTATTTGGAATCGCTAATTGCACTAATGCATCTCCGGGAGGGTTAGGTACGATTGGTCCGCCCCAATCCAATTACCTTTCTGCCACTTGTAATTTTACACACTGTAGGCTATGCAAACCCCCTGGGAGGTATTTCAGCAAAAGGAGGAGAGGCGCATCCTGTCTAATAACACTGCTCACCTGCAGAAGCATGGGTAGCTAAAAGGAGTCAACGAGCCGAGAGAAGCCCTGTCCATTCCCACTCGCCCTAATGCAAGCAGCGCTCAGCCAATTGTGCGCCATTGCTGTGCTCTATCTGTGCAAAATTTCATTTCTTTAAATTCAAATCTAAAATTGTATTAATTAGTCACACGCTCAAACCTGCCTTCCATAAAAGATAGATCTTATCGGAAATTTACCATTTTCCTTGGAGAGGGGTATCCTTTCAAAATTTTTAATTAATGAGTTAACTGACTTTAACTAAACATTTAATTTCCCATGGGGTCCTACTAGGGTAGTTTGCTTCTAACCAGTTGTGCTGATACGTGTAGTGATTGTATCTCCTTTCCAGATAACTATGACCGAGCCGGGACTATGTCAGCCTGCAACAACGAAAGTCATGTCAGCCTCCCTGACAATTCCAGTGCCCTAGGTCTCATTCCTAATTAAAGGTGCTCTAAAATCTTTGTTGTTTTTTTAGTTTTGTTTTAAATACAACAAAACTATTAAAAAATATTTTCAATTAAGTGAGGTACCAGAGGACACACTAAATTTAAAACTTTACAGCAACCAGTATAATGAGCTTTTTAAAGAGATGTATCAATATAATTTATTTACTTAACATGTTGAATTATTTTCACAGCACTTTTAAATATTTAAATACCAACAAACAATACAAAAAATAACTGACATGGTGATCAGAGGTATCGTTTTTGTAAAATGGGGTTTACATCACTGGATGGGAAAGAGGTAAGTAAAATAAAAAGAAAAAAAGAAAAATGATTTCATTGCTTTAATAACATAACTCGGACTCAAATTATTGGAACTTAACCCCAAGTACATAAGTGCCAACTTGATTACACTGCAAATGAGAACAGCACATAGAGGGTTACTAAAAGGCTGACAGCTAAATTTGTAAATATCAAGTGGTCCTTCTTGAGAAATATTAATTTCTTCTCATAAAACAAATTTACCAAGAGACTACCATGGCAAAATAAAAAAACATCAGTAGGATTGAAGTGAAAAGTGAGGAGAAGGTATTAAAGATATATGCGTTTAAGTAAAGCCATTTTGTTACAAGCACATTACATAAAATCCTGGAGTTGTTAAATTAAACTAAGAAAGTATTCTCGTGTGAGCAAGTGGAGGATGGGAAATTCACCAAGGGAGGACGAGAGTTCAATGGGTTCAGCAGATGGAGTGTTACACTGTACGTTTTTGAACGTGCTCTGAAATCGGAGAAACGCAGCAAAATGTGACGCTTGTTATGTAAATGTTCTTGCCAGTAGTACAATGCAAATAAAGTCCAAACTCCATTCAGTGTCCGTGCAGAGTTTGCCGTTTTTACATGTGATGTTTTTTCTATTACAAGGTCTGTATTCTCAAAGTACAATAGCTCTTAGGAAAATAAATTGGCCAGCATTCACAATAGTTCATTTCATAGCTCTTAATAACAAACATACATCACAGAGTAAATGACCTCTTCATTCATAATGAGGTATGGAAAATTGGTCATATGATCGCATGGCAGTGGCCAGGTAGATTGGGTCCTCAAGAAAAATGAGCTTATAGCACTCACCTTTCTCCTCAAGTCCCTGAGACTATTAAGCGATGTTGATACAGAATAAAAGCCCCAGAATAAGCCAATCTGAGTACTGCAGTGTACATATCCTGTTATTATTAGTTTCATTGTGGTTTTTCTAAGAACAATTCTGAGCTTGTTTTTTGGAAAATATGTTTGCATGTATGCTGCATTTATTAGCAGAACAATTCATACTAATTTGCTAGATTTTACAATATATGTTTATGGTTTGTATATTTTTTAAGAGAAAACATAACATATTTAACATTTTACATTGCTATTTGCATTTAAAGGAATCAACCAGAAATAAAAATAAATCTCAAATAATTTACTATTTTATGCATCCAATTTAATGAACTAAAATAGAATAGCCAAAACAAAAATGTACTTACTGGTGAGAGTACTAAGCGGAATTGCTTATCTTGCACTGTATTTTTAATTATCGAAACCTTTCCTTTCAAAGAGCATCTCATTGTCTCTTGTATGACTGTTAACTTTATGGATTTGGGGGGAATACAGGATAAGAGTTATAAAAATGATCGTGTTAAAAATCTATTTTTCAATTGTGGTCACTTCAAAGATGAAGTCTATCTAGATAGGAGAAAAAGAGTTACCTTCACAGATGTGGAAAATGGTGAAAATGCTAAGGAAAATGTTCTGTAATGATTAACTAAGGTTGATGTGAGGCTGAGAGGTTTGTATTACAGACCATTGATCTCTACTGGCACAACACCTCTGCAATAGCAGAGGAATGGCAAAGCTCGCCTACCTGACCAGAATACGAAGCAATTTCAAAGAAAATTTGGCTGAATGTACGCAAGGAAGCACACGTGTCAAATTTCACTGGCAAGACAAAACTGTCACTTGTTCAGATAAATTGAAAATACGTTCATCCTGAACAGAGAGCAGTTCGCACAGCGCAGTTACCAGGAAATCCTGATGATGTTTTGTGGAAACAGGAGACGCAGAGCGCTTTCGCAAATAATTCCCAGAAGTCAAGGATAAAGAGCGGAACTGGGTTATCTATTTAACAGTTCAGCACTGGAAACTTGTGTTTCTACTGGGAAATCAAAAGTAAAAACTCATTGTGTTACCTGCGAACAGAAAACCAGCTACATTTGCACAAATATGTGAAGTTGACAGGGAAGTGTCTAAAAGCCTTCAGGAGATCCACAGCAAACAGTTAATGAATCCCGAAATCAAATCAATGATGTCAGGCAAAAGATGAAATCATGAAACTGGGCACAAGATAAAATCATGTAACTGAGCACAAGAATTCATGTGAGTAAATATTAGCCAAGCAAGTGGGTTGTAATTCTACTGCTTATCCATTTTTAAAAAAAGGAAAATTGAACCCCCCAAAACAGAACAGAAATGTACAAAGGACAACAACAAAAAAGTAAACTGAACTGAAAGTCTATGGAGTGAAAATATAGTGCATACGGGTTTAAAAAGAAAAGAAAAAAAGAGTGTTGGATGCATTCAGAATGGAAAAGGGGCCGGTAGAGCTGCAAAGACCGAACACAGATCTACTTTAGATGTGAAAATTGTGGTGAAGGTAGTGAATATCGGGCTATGAAATCAATATACCAAACAGTATCATCTACATCAAGCAATGTAAGTATACGGGAGTTGACAGATTGTTAGTGTGTATGTGAGATTAGACAGGAATGCAATTATAGATTTTGGCAGGTATTCTTCTTAGATAGGAGCTTTTTGCAGGATTGCCCCTTTCGCTCCACAATGTTATTGCATCCGTACACTTAGTTCATGTTAATGTCTGTATGATTGGGTCACAGATATTGCATTATACTGCTGAATGTAAAACCACAATGTTAGGTTTCTAAATATAACATTTCTGTTGATCCACACTAAGCACTAACATAACTCATATTTTCCTTGTTGAACCCAGTAAATAAAGGATTACTAGTAACTATTATGGTCTTGATTACTGAAAAATGTTTTCCAGATGTCTAATGTACAAGTTTAACATCCAGGTCAATTTCTACCAGTCAAATACAAATACTCCATTGTCATTGCCGTTGTAAGCTCAGCGATAAGGGCATTCTTGAGGAAAGGTCTAATATAAACCATAACTTTGATTTGGACCAGGCCCTATAGGAGGTTTGTTTTCAATGGTCTAGTTACCTCAATGACTCGAATGGCCTCTTTCACCCGCGGGTCGCCCTCCGCATCCAGGTGCTCCTGCAGGGCCATCCAGGCAGCGTTTCTCAGACCCTCCTGTGATACATCTTCACTCAGCCCATAGCATACCTTCATCAAGGCCCGCACTGCAGTGTAGCGCACCTGCCACTCACCTCCATCACCTTTTTAATCAAAAAACAAAATAAGGTACACCTCCGTTTCTGATTCTTCAATTGCTTATATGCGTTTTTAGACCGAAAAAAAGGTCAATCCACAGGAGGAATCAGAGTCTGTAAAAAAATATGACGGATGTGAATTGAGCTAAATGGATTTGATCAGCATCAGGACCAGGGGAAGGGTGTAAAAAACAGAAGTCACAACAAACTGACAGAAGGATATGTTACAGATATAAAAGGAGATCAAGTGAATGCAGTAAAGCTTGAAACATTGTGTGTGGTGAGACGTTAAGTGTTCAGAGCTTTTTCCTACAAAATATGTCAGACAAGTCAGACAAATATTAGACTGGAGGGTGATAAACTATCAAGCAACCGCAATCAAAGTCTGCATGGTCATAAAGGGGCTGGAAATCCATAATGTGCACCTCTGTCATTTTTTTATTTGAATATGCTATATTGCACTGAACACCTAGCACACTAAAAAGGTTAGTCATTTGTTGAAGCAGTGATGAATTTAACAAATGCAAAAGTTCTGCATGTAATGAGGCTTTGCGCAACACACTTAATCTTAAAGAATAATTAGGTTTAAGGTTAATGTTAAAATTGACTTACCTGCTTAAATATGGATTCTCTCTTACTACATTTTTTGTTTTTAAGTTTCTATATATCACATTATTATAGCAAACATCTCAGGTGCTTTGTTGCAATGCAATGTACAACGTTAATGATTTTTTAGTTAGATTCCATCTCAATTCTAACCAACCTCAATATACTGAGAATGAGAACTTACCGCGCTTTAATAGTGAAAGCAAACCTTCCGTGCTCGCAGTGCTTGGTCCTGTGCATGACCGTCTGCCGACTAGTGCCACTTTTCTGATTTCAGCGCTACAGCCGCGCAGACAGATGTCTGCCAACACATTCGTGTAGATGTGGTCAAGCTGCCAGGGCCATCCGCCCTGCTGCGCTGTCACTTGCTGAAAAAGAGTGAAAAACTGCTAAATGCACAAAATTGTTTATGGTTATGCTCTGGAAGTCCATCTGGCATAAATGAGTTACCACTATGAGAAAAAGTTACCGTGATTATTAAAATTATGCCTAGCGCCGTAGCATCTGTTCGTTACATACACCGCCGATTGTTTCCATGAATTACGTACGGATGCGTCATAAATAATTTACTAAATCACAGAATAAACACATTTTAACACACATGCCGTGTCCAATAATCGGCCAGTAAAGTAGGGGGACAAACTGCAGTTTTCACCACTTCCAACGTTTAATAGTCAAGACTAAAGCAAGGAAGTGTGATTAGTAACCAACTGCAGTTTAATGCCAGATCGCTGGGAGGTGAGATAAATCATATTACCTTCTCTGGCTGAGTCCCATTCCTCACTTTCTCCTGGTCTCTCTGGTCTGCTGGAAGGTTCAGTAAGACCCGAAGGCACAGCGTGCTTGATTTGGCAGCCTCACCTAGTACCATCAATCCCAAGCCACCATCCAGCCTGCCAACATATTCAGTCAATGGGGCATTTTATTAAGAAATGACAGGAGCCCAGAATAAACTGTGAAAACAATTTGATGACTGTGTATGTAATATATAGCGAAAGCAACTTTAAAAAATAGAAAACCAATCGTCAATCGTACTACAAAGAATTCAATCTTATACCAGCTTTCTCCGAGAATCTCATCTGAGAGAACGTAATATGCAAAATGTTCAACAGAAAGAAAACAGTTTGTATAACATATTTGGCTTTTGGTGATTCATTATTTGCTGTCTTTTTCATATATAAAGAGAGAGAAAGTTGATGCTCAACCAATAGGAAATTTGTATCAATGTTGGAGACTTTGGATACTCATGGTCAGAATTTTGATGGTGGTTTTACCTCTGAAAAGTCACAGAAATTTTAATTTTTCTGGGTGAGGACCCCCCTAACATGCCTAAGGTAAAAACTGAAGTATGCTAGAGAACACTTTAACCTTCTGGCTAGCAAGCAAGCTTGAATTGCGATAGCAAGGATAGGCAGCAAATTTAACTCATTTTGGCATAAATACAGTCAGATATTTGATATGTTAAATAGCTAGCATATCGTCTTTAAGAGAGGCATTTATAAAATAAAAATGTAAGCAACTGAGGGACTGGTAATGAAAAAGCTGAATGTTGAATGTCTGAGAACATAATCTCTAATATTTGATATGGGTTTTACCTATTGAAGGAAGGAAAGTGTGTTTCTGTTTTTTTTAACTGAAATAAACAATTTAAATTAGGTGCAATGAGTTAAGTTTTCAGTGATAGCACGTGAGGGAATGTCAGAATTCTACCACATATCCCTATATTAAGAAAGAGGATCCAGTATTCTTAATAATAAGATCCACCAACGAATACAGGTTAATGACTTTAAAATGTATCCCATGCTCAGTTAAAGAACTCAAATTGTAGCTATGAAAGACTGCAGCCAACCTGTGGTTTTCAGAGGTTTATCACTCCGTATTATTCTACGACTATTGGTTGAAACAACATTGAACCTTCCTGAGAATTGTCACATACATACAAAATGGTCAAAACCCTGCTAACTGAAGACCCCCGGATGTTAAACCTACCAAT
The DNA here is from genome assembly GCA_025775065.1 of Hiodon alosoides. Taxonomy (NCBI): domain Eukaryota; kingdom Metazoa; phylum Chordata; class Actinopteri; order Hiodontiformes; family Hiodontidae; genus Hiodon; species Hiodon alosoides. The sequence goes on along the minus strand of JAOYSI010006549.1, from coordinate 4,379 downwards.
TTTCATCACAAAACGCCTCTTTCATTAGGATAAGTTGATGTGTCACTTGGGAGAGCTGCCTGATGTTGTTCTGAACACAGTACCAACTGAGAAGACTGTGCCTGAGGACTTGATTAATTTCAGAGTTCTGGGAATCTGAATGGGACTACACAGAAGTATTCATTAGAACACCTATAGACATGTGTTACACATCTATACAATATCAGTTGTGACCACTTACTCTCCCGGTAGAGTAAGCTCTAATGTATATTGAATATCAAATCCTATAAGTATAGTTAGTAATAAAGAAACCATTTAACACAAAATTCAAATGGAAATTTTTAACGCAAATTAATTTATTTGAAAAATAAACAAATCATATGAAATGATGAGTACAGAGAATGATCACCTTAGAGGTGATAATAGAAAGTGATTGATTGAAATTTACCAGTCCTGGACCATTGTCAATGGGTCCTAGCCCACATATGACCTCTCCTGTCCATAATATGAAGTTCACCATGAAGAGAAGGTTTGGATAAGCCAGATAGCTTGGCTCACACTGAGCAAGAGCTAAACAGAGAAATATGGGAAAATCAGAAATGAGCACTTAGTAAGAATATATATCCTCCTGATAGCATTGGATAGTTTTTACGTAATGTTGATAGTTTAAATGCTGGATGCTTTCATTTCTTGTATACATGTGTACAAAAAAACTGCATATCACTCATATAAAAAAACTGGAAAAATACAAATACAGGTTTTAATATGTAACATTACTATATTTATTGCTTTCTACCTTTTACTGATATTTTTAAAGCAAAAACATTTTTTTTAACTATTAGTTGAGATAAAAGCAAAGGCTTTTAAAACAAAAATGTGAAAAAATAATTAAATAAACACTAGAAGTATTATCTGGTTAACAACCATTAAAAAACTATTGTTAGCAGAAAGCAACAAACAACAACCTAATAATATTCCAATTATTTTTAAAAGTTATTTGTCTTTTTTTTGTGTCAATTCCATTTAAAATGCCAATTAAGACATTTCAGTTTTTTTCTTCTCCTTTTTTGCTCATATTCCATTTAGATAGGCCATTTATATAATGGCCATAGGCCATAAACTGCCTAGATTACTCTGAACAATGAACAATTACATTTTAGTTGCTTTGCAGATGCTTTTATCCAAAACAACTCACAGAGCTCCATTTATACAGTATATTTTACAGAAGCAAGGATACAACAGCTGGAGGGAGATGTATATCAGAATATATAAATATTAATATTATCAGAATATTATCAAGCCTATGTTAAAGATATATTTCCTTTGGATTTAACAGTTTTATTAATGTTCTTGATTTTTCCAAATTGCCTGAGAACAATAAGACTCCCCTCAAGCTTTCTTCTTTAATTGCATGGTTGGTGTGGCATTTTCAGTGTATTACAAAGAATTAACTGTTGAATAATACATTTAATGCAATAGAAATTTATCAAAGTAACGAAAAATATGTCAATATATTAGTGCGTGACAATATCTGAATCATTATGCCTCATTAATTTAAAAGACACCAATTTGCATGAATCTGTATGCCAATACATGGTATTTTACCTTGAAAAAATAAATGCTTTCTGAAAGTAAACCTTTAACTTCTTAATAGCTTAGTGAAAAGGCTAGAGTCTGCCGTTAGCAAAACATTCGTCAGAATGGAAAGCTATTTTAGTCTGAACACTTAAGGAATCCTATTACACTTATTGCTAAATTTTAAAACAAAAAGAGTTATAGTCACAAGGTAACAAGGTACAGCATATTGCATGGTTAATAAAGAATGATAATACTCAAAGAGCTAAGCCTAGTTCACTTTTATGTTACATGTGGGTGTTACGGCCCTTTAAATTATGTTCAAGTAAAGCATTCTTTTTTTTTTAAGGAAAATAAATTGTGAGGAAGTACATCGAGTCTTCTCTAATCCAATCGTCCTTGAGTCTCGTTTACATACTGAGGTTTGAGGAGAGGTATGTCCCTCTCGATGATACTGCCAACCTGGAGGCTCCCCGGAGCCAACAGGAGCCAAAAGATTTCCACTCAACACAGCCTGGGCTGTGCTCTGCCAAATTGTGCATTGCCGCTGTGCTCTCCGTTCACACTCGCCAAAACCACATGAGCTGGATTCCAACCTGTGAGATATCGCTCAGTCTGGGCTCAGCAAGCACCAATTATAACTAAGCCACTCAGGCCCAAGTTTGGCATTGTGAATACTGTCAGACATGGTTGGCATGTTTTATAAGTTTGGAGCCACCATACTGATACCTCCAATGACTAAGTATTCAATAAAGTAATTAACGCCAAAATCACATTATGAATTATAAAGGGAGGCAGCAATTGCTGTCAGAAGAAGTTTTTTTTTTAACTTATAAGTCTGTGGTTGATTGTGCATTTTATTATTTAAAAGTTCAGTCTGACAGAAAAATTAAAAGGTTGTTTCACTTTTGGTATTCGCTAAAAAGGAAGTTTTTCCCATTTTGTTTGTATTGGTTAAAACCACGCTAAATAAAAGGTGCCAAAGTCTCTGGTCCCTCCCAGATCAGACATGCCCCAGCACGCCACAGTATTAAAGTAAGCCAAAATGTAAGGGTAATTTTCAATAGAAAATAACAACAGAAGCGTTTTAAATTCAAATAAGAATCAGGAGGAAGTACTCAATCCTACCTTTTAAGAAATCACGAAGATGGGATTTGCTCTTATGGTATCCACTCAAGTTCCCCAATTTGTGATAGAGAAAAAGTCTCAAAAAGACAAGATATCCTACCTATGGAAAAAAACAAAACAAAGGACAAAGTAATATTTCAATTTCCATTTACTAGAATACAGAGAAGAAATAATTGAATACAATCTAAACCACTGATACTGCACAAGCATTATTAGTTTAAATAGCCTGTATCTGCACAAATAATACACAAAGGATAACAATTGGAGAAACTTGTGTTGCTCAAATGGATACCACCACTCTGAGATCTAACAAACAGTATTAAGTTTAAAAAAGAAATAGCAATAAATAAATATAAATAAATAACAATAAAAAACAATACAGGCATGTCTGCATAAAATGTATGGTTTCATGTTGTCCATTCATGGCATTTCTATTAAAACTTTGATCTTATAATGTAAATTGTTCCCCCCAATGTCGGTTGTAATGTCGCAAAATCTATTGTAGCTGGTTTTGACTGCAGGTTATTTACCTTGACTGTGCACAACTATATTGTATTTGCATAACTCACAAATTGGATGTGAAATAGTGGATAACATAGCAAGACTATGGTTTATGATCCTGTTGCATTTCAGTGTATTAAATAGCTTGTCTGAATGTTGTTTTGGACGATATACTAGTATCTTATGGGAACCACTTCTAATCAGATTAGCTGACTGTGTGTATTAGCTTCTGTGAATTAGTTGTGAATCAGAGAAGAGCCTGTGAGACTCAACTTCATGTACATTTAATTTTTCCTTAAGAAATAGAGGCATATTCTAACTTAAAACATTATAACTTAATCCTATAGTTCGGAAACCATTAGAAATTTAAATCCACCTCTTTTATTTGCTCCTACATTTAAACACGGAAAAGGCCATTTTTCTTACAGTTTATTCTTCCACAATACCTTTAGCATCTTAACTTCACAGGTGTACAGATTAGGTTTTGGTGAAATATTAGTGCCGATCCAGTACAAGACGGATTCTCCCAAGTAGAACAAAATTGGAACATGTTCAACATGTACTGGTGCCTGATCCAACGACACCAGAAGCGAATCCAGTGAATCTAAGGGTTAGAAACCAATTAAAGAAAGTCTGTACTTATCTATACAACAAATGGATATAGTCCAATTTAGTCTTGGGTATCCTGTGAATGCATTGCTTTGATTAATTAATTAGGTTTGATTGAGATTAAAGTCAAAGTTTGACATTGCTTGATAGTTATGTGTTAGATTTGTGGTTAAATAAATTAATAAAACTTATACCACAATGTAATTATTTTCAATTGGTTTCTTCCATTGATGATATACATTTTTAAGTGTTTTGGCCAATACTCCCATTAGCACTGTAAATGGGACACTTTATAAATTGAAGTAATGTATGAAAGAAAAAATATCTATATTAAAATATAATAATAATAAGCGTAATTGGGGAAAGGTTCTAAAAGATCTGGAGATATTTGAGTGTGCCCTGCAAGTCTGGATAGCCTTCTCCAACTAGTCTGTGCAAGGCCTGTGGTGGTTACACTGGTTTAATTGCTCATCTGAAGAAATGTGGTGACAGCAATAAACATGGTTAGGAGGGCAAGTATATGGTGGGCCAAAAGGTTGGACAACAATAAACATGGTTTGATGTGCAAATTAGATGGTGGGATGATG
>JAOYSI010006548.1:0-12756 GCA_025775065.1 Hiodon alosoides | reverse complement strand
CACCCTGCCCCCATCTCACCAGTGTACACAGCTGAAAATCTGTGTTATTACCCAGAGCAAAGTGGCAGTATTTGCACCAACATTGTGAAACACTGTGCACAGATGTGAAATAGAAAAATAACTCCTCCACCACACCACTTAGTAGCATATGTCAGACTCCTACACTGCCTATAGATCTCACAAGCCTAATAAAAAATGACACACTTTAATTATAGCAATGCATTATATGTTTAGTTATTTTACAACCGTCATTCAGCATTTTGATGGACAAAAACAAAGAACATAAAAATAGACATAAAGACAAACAGAACATAAAACAGTCTTTAAAAAACTTAGACATCTTTCATTCTGGTAATCATTACTGGTTTATAATCATAAAAAAAAAAAAAAACAACGTCAAAAGTCAATTTACTAAACATTGACGTTTATTAAACTAAATATTTCTTTGGGAATTGACACCTAAACGCCTAACTGACACCTAAACGCTTAACTGACACCTAAATGCCTAACTGACACCTAAGTGCTTAACTGACACCTAAACGTCCCCTTGACAGTTCTGCTGCGTGATCTTTTAATGCAATTTTGTTTCACGATTTAGCCTGTAATGTTATATATATAATATGTATTTTAAATCACTATCTAAAGTAATTTAGCAATTTTGCGAGTTGGAGGCTAAGCAATAATCCATTATCATTCTAGAACCAGAACTGGCAGAATTTACTGTGATATCTGTTTTGGACCTAATTTTTTAGTGCATAGAGGAAGAGTTATAAACGTGCATCTGTGTGCTAACTGTTGTCATTTAAGTGTCAGTTTGGACCAAATTTGAACCAACAAACGAAATGTTTTAGATGGAAGCTGTAGAGATGATCAAAATGAGATTGAATGACAGACATCAATGATGACTCTTTCCTTTGGATCCAATTTACTAAACATATAAAATAGTAATAAATGCACACACTGCGATCACCCTATCTAGTATTCTGACTGCCCTGTGGTATCTATGACTGAGCTTTTGATTATACTCCAACCAATTCACAACCAGCTGTGAGACCACTGAACCCATGGAAGGCAGGGGTATCAAACTCCCATCCTCACGGCTATAGGGCTCTGTTGGCTTTTCTTCCACCTCAAGCCTAAATTGCTTAATTGGTGTCATTACTTTGATTACAAATGATCTCTCCTGATGTTTCCAGGTGTAAAAATCAGACGCCCACCGTGAGGAACGGAGTTTGACACCCCTACTCTAGGTAATCACACGGAACAGAATGACACTTGCTTGGACAGGTTGTTGTCTAGTACTGCTTGTTTGGTTAGTACAATCCAAGTGGATAAAAAACAGAAGAACACAAACGTGTGGATGTCTCTTCATGAATTTATTTAAAAGATCAGTTAATTTGCATATTACCTCATTACCTCATATATTTTGCTCGAAACTAAATTCTGAAGCGCTGATATTTTCATATTTGGAAATTGTATTATTTTTAGGACTAATATTACATGTTATCCTGCACAGTCCTGTCTCCGGAACTTACCTTATTCATCTCCAGTTTGAAATGATCTCTTGCTCCTTGGAACTCCTGGAGATATTCCACATCGCTGTGCGTGCCATGAACTCATGAGCAGAAGATAACTGTGAGGCAGCTGTTATTATCCTGCTTGGGAAAGCATTGTGTTGTGACGTGTTGAGGCATTGTGTTGAGGCATTGTGTTGACTCAGAACAAGTGCTCCAATTGAGCCAGAGAAGAAGAGAAGGATCTGGTGATGAACTCTGGGACACTGAGTGACTCCACAGAGCGACTCCACAGAGTTGGACAGACGGCAGAGAAAGGGGGATTCTGCTCCAGGAGTACCTAGCCGCTTAGCATTAGCATACGAATGCATACGAAGTTCTCATTCGATTGTGCAAAACCACACATTCATTCACTGTTGTCTTTGTTACCTTTGTGTTATTCATGGTAGGCTTATTAAGAGTTTTGGTTATTACTTTGGTCTGGATTTAAAAAAAAACAAAACAAAACGTGTGTAATACAGATTAACAATACAGTTCAGTATGAGGCATTATTTTCTTTATGTTTGCCTTCCCCGCGGTGACGTTTTCACTTGATCACTGTAATAAACTCGGGAGGAGACCACCACCTAAAAACTAATTGTTTTGTGTCCTCGATTTACCTCCATTCACTCTGATCAAGTGTTTTTGGTAGAATTTATGCCTGGGACTGTAATGAGAATGAAAATGGCTTCTCCAGAGCTGGAATTTAATCGAATTTCGTTTTTTTTTTTCACGCTATCTTTAATGACCTCACGTTAGCAGAGAGAAGGCTTTAAGCTGATGTGCAGGACATAGAAACGCCTTTTTAAGTGACACATCTCTGACGACTCCTCAGCTTCACAGAATTCCTGGAGCCCTTTGAGAGAGTTATACAGCCCGAGGAGCTCTGGCTGTACAAGAACCCTCTGGTGGAGTCAGACCACATCCCGAAGAGAGTCATGTTTGTGAGTAGAAACCGCCATCCTATCTAATTCCTTAGCTTCAGCTTTCCTTTTGGGCCAATAGCATTGGGGTTTGGAATATTCACAATAAAGTATAACTATTACACTGGGTTAACATTATTAACAATAAAGTATAATTATTAAACTGGGGTTTGGAATATTCACAATAAAGTATAACTATTACACTGGGTTAACATTATTAACAATAAAGTATAATTATTAAACTGGGGTTTGGAATATTCACAATAAAGTATAACTATTACACTGGGTTAACATTATTAACAATAAAGTATAATTATTACATTGGGTTAACATTATTAACAGTAAAGTATGATTATTACATTGGGGTAACATTATTAACATTAAAGTATAATTATTACATTGGGTTAACATTATTAACAATAAAGTATAATTATTACATTGGGTTAACATTATTAACATTAAAGTATAATTATTACATTGGGTTAACATTATTAACAATAAAGCATAATTATTACATTGGGTTAACATTATTAACAGTAAAGCATAATAGTTGGTTTATGAATGCTGCTCTCGCATACATTTTATTCCGCAAATAACTGAATTCAGAGATTAAATTTTCTGTCTGTATAATAACCATCAGTGATTTTTATTAATTTTATTTTTATACAGAAAGCATTTTTGAATTGAAATGAACCTTTAAAGGAAAATAATTGTTGGTCTCATTCTGACTTTAGGCTGATAGGTGTTTTGGGGTTATTGTGCACTTCGACGGTCCATTTTAATCTCCGTTGAGAAGGGGTATGTCAACTGCAACAGATGAATCAGACTTCATACACAAAAAAAAATATCAACGTTCAAAGCGTAGATTTTGTAAGTGATATTATTACAATAAGATTACTTACTGTAATAATATTAAACTACTGTTGTGCCATTGTGTAATGGTACTATGAAAAGTGCATGGCTTCATAATAATGGACTGTTCACATTGTATTCATCATGCAGGGTGTGATTACTGATCATTAATATCACAGCATGTCCAGCATTAAAAGCCAATGGTTACCAAAGAGCAGGATAGCAACCTAACAACTAACGCACGCACGCTAACAACCAGCCAAACTCATGATCTAAAATCGTGCGGTTCCAGAAATAAGGTTACAATTTCACTCAAATCTTTGTTTTATTCACTCACATGGAGTTTATAATTTCCCATCGTTAAACCGTTATTTGAGGTCTGAAGACATCATTCAAACATGCAATAAACAAAGTCCATGACGCAGAAATGAATTAAATCATGAAACATTGATAGTGTTGAGGTACTAAAGTGACACATGATGAATTCACATGATGTCCCTAATATATCCACACATTGATAGTGTTGAGGTACTAAAGTGACATATGATGAATTTGCATGATGTTACTAATGTATCCACACATTGATAGTGTTGAGGTACTAAAGTGACATATGATGAATTTGCATGATGTTGCTAATGTATCCACCCATTGATAGTGTTGAGGAACTAAAGTGAAACAAGATGAATTCACATGATGTACCTAATATATCCACACCCTGATAGTGTTGAGGTACTAAAGTGACACATGATGAATTCACATGATGTCCCTAATATATCCACACATTTATAGTGTTGAGGTACTAAAGTGAAACATGATGAATTCACATGATGTCCCTAATATATCCACACATTTATAGTGTTGAGGTACTAAAGTGACACATGATGAATTCACATGATGTCCCTAATATATCCACACATTTATAGTGTTGAGGTACTAAAGTGAAACATGATGAATTCACATGATGTCCCTAATATATCCACACATTTATAGTGTTGAGGTACTAAAGTGACACATGATGAATTCACATGATGTCCCTAATATATCCACACATTTATAGTGTTGAGGTACTAAAGTGACACATGATGAATTCACATGATGTCCCTAATATATCCACACATTGCTAAAGCACCTTTATTCAGAAGGAATAATCACCATAATTATTATAAGCCTGTTACTGATGACAAGTTATCTTCCCGTATAACTATTCCGATTCAGTTTCTGTGATTTTTTATGGCACGTTTTTGCTGTATGTATATTCTTTGTATGTATTTTCAACTGAAGTTCGATTTACAGATATACTGTGTGTAATCCACGTTTCTGCATGGTGGAGATAGCATTTACCAAGTAGTTCTACATTTCTTCTCAAAGAATAATTTCCCCTTCTCAAAAATCCCTTGTGGTAAGTAACAAAAAGAAACATTTCCAATTTAAATATAGTTTGTTTTACATTCACACAAGACAACAAGGACATGAATATATTATCTTGTCTATGTGGAAGAAGACAATTAGAATTTGAGTAACTCTGCTAAAGAAAGTTTTTAAACTGTTGGAGATGAGTTGAGATTTTATGTAAATGCATATGTAGGTGTTTTTATTTTAATGTAAAGTTAAAATGTGCGTTATGGGCTCAATCCTCTCACCATTATAGAATATGAGCTAGTTACATAAGTGTACACTTGGCATTGAGAGTTAAGTAACAGACTAGCTGACATCAACAAGCAAATGGCTGCCCTTTTGCTAATATATCTGTGTTACATTCCTATTTTAAAAAACAGTTGTCCACATTAGAGGCCAGTTCTGCATAGCGAGAATGTTATATTATCGGCATGTATATGAACTTTAGTTTTGTGTCTTTAAGATTATTATTTTGATTTAAATCTAACTGGTTCTTTAATAAATACTCTTTCAGAAAAGAGGAAGAGAATTGACAGACAAGAATAAAGACTCCATGTTTCAGTGGAGAAAAGAGTACTGACAGAGACAGCTCTAACCTCGGGTGTCGAAGACATCATCAACTCCTTCTCAAGGTCGGTGACCTCATTACAGATGTGTAGTGTACTAACTTTGACCAAATGTGAGATAAAGCATGCAATATATAATACATTATTAAACGATTATTGAGATTTATATAAATTATAAATCACATTGACCTCATTTTTACAGCTACAATCGCCGAAATGAATCGCTGTGAGGAGGGATACAAAGGTCTACTGGGTGTCCTTCAACATTGACCTCATTTTTACAGCTACAATCGCCGAAGCTGTCCGTGTGAGGAGGGATACAAAGGTCTACTGGGTGTCCTTCAGAGGAAACAGGATCAACTCTAAGCAAGGGGCAGCCGTGGAAGGCAGAAGCTGTTTCATTGACTGGAACGCAGGCATGCAAGTTGAAGAGGTGCGACAGTGATGATGATGAAGAAACTGACGAGAGAAACCGTTTAAACCGGGGTCTGCACCCCAGAACACCCAGCCTTGAATGTGAGGGTAAAGGTGCAGTCGATTGACTGGTAAAAAAATATCACCATTCTTTTATATAAATAAAATATTTACCCTTTTTACTATATGGTGGCTTGGTTTTTATTATATTTGAGATACACTGTTATTTCAAAAGTAATGTTTTAATGAACGGAACTCCAACATTCATACATATGGTTAGTTCTAGCTTTTTGCATTTTAAAAATAGAATTCCTCGTTAATTATTTGCTGCTTGCTTGGTACCTCTAAGTGGAAAGTTTGCTAGGAATAGTGCACAGCATCGCATATACAGTGAACCTGATAATTTCCCACCGTGAGTGTCTGAAAGCGTGCACTCTAATTGTCTGATCTGTTGAGATCCATAATTAATGGCATGTGTCTGATGCCAATCAACCCATCGGTTTAAGAGTAGGAGCAAAATGAGCGGCAGTGTGTCTATAAAATACCGTGGAACATGAAAAATAAATAGTGAATAGTGGGTGGGTTAAAATATGGTGATGTCTGAAAAATAATATTTATAAATGACAAATTTCTTTTTTAGCTATATCTGCTGAATACCACACGTGACTGACAGCAAGCATAACGGGAGGGGTCTTCAAAAAAGAAGGTTCTGGAATCGTCCCAGTGGTACCGACCGACAGCTTCAGCCAAAACGGGTTTACTTGCCTGTGCTCACCCATAAGCCCAATTGGATAGTTCTACATCGGACACGTTGTAGCTATTCACACCCAGTGTGTCACCTTACTGGTTCAAAGAACTTCCTGTTTCCCACAGTCAACTATCTGTAGCATCACAAACACAAGGGGAAAGTGTGGAAGAATATCAGAGTAGATATGATCCGACGTCAAGGTTGTTTTGTTAGCATTTCCCACAAATCCCACCCAAAACCATTAACTCGCCTACGTTTACTTAGCGTTTTAAGGAATTTTAGAGCTGTGTTAATCATTGGTGGTTGACATCACTGTCAGTAAAAGTCATCACAGTGGGTCGTTTCAGAAAAAAAAGTTACATAATTTGAGCCATTTTGAAAAGTAGGCCCAGAACCTGGGCCATTCAAATAAGGCCCAGAATTTTGACCATTTCAAAAAGTAGGCTCAGAAGTTGGGTCATTTCATAAAAGTTGATTTGGGTCAATCAAAACTCGAGGGTATTACGTGGCTCAATCTCAAAATCCGGGGCTGTTATTTGACCTCCCTCAATTTACCCGTTTGATAAATTATCGAGTAGCATCACTATACGTTCACCTAATTTGTTCTGGTTGGCTACTCCGATAGATTTAGGTGGAGGACAAATCAAAACTTAAATTGTATTTAATTGCGTTTTCTGTTCTTTCGAAGTATCTTATTTCTTCTGTGCGTAAAAAGAAAACGCTTTTAAATACAATTATGTAAAGTGCCATTCACAAGTTGCCTGATATTTAGCTTCAGTCTCCTTCAAATAAATCCTTAATTAATTTGACATGAACAATTTTGGGTCTTGTGTTTAACGTTGATCGCTTGATGGATTAAATGGCCTGCTTACTTAAGTGGCTTACAGGGAAGGATAGCTAGCTAGCTAAACCTGAATAATTATTAAAGGGAATGAAACTTCTGAGGGAAGAAATGTCATGAAGGCTGATTAAATCTAAAGTCTGGTCTTCCTGTTGGCAACCTGTGTTTATTTCAGCATTCTATCCCGTCAATAACACATATAGCTAATTAACTTGACGTGGTAAATCTGATCTCCAAACTCCGAGAAGTCCAAGTTTAATACGTTAAGATTGGGTTGTAATGCAAATGTGACATTAGCCAGTAAGCATTGCTAACCTCCTACTATTTAGTTAAGACTGCGTGTTTTTGTGCATTCTCAAACTTATTGAAGATTTAACAAAGTTATCTAGTTGCGTGAACCACAGAGCACAGCAGTGTTGCCCGATCCTGTACAAACTCTGGACTGGGTTCTGATTCTGTACAAACTCTGGACTGGGTTCTGATCCTGTACAAACTCTGGACTGGATTCTGATCCTGTACAAACTCTGGACTGGGTTCTGATCCTGTACAAAGGCTAGACTGGGTTCTGAACCTTCTGAAAAGTTTTGTTGACATCTTGAGCCTAAGAGAGCTTTACATGTAACGAAACACTGGATCTCTTTCATTTCGGTCTGAGGGAAAACCAGAGAGTTTCTCATAATCCTCTATCTTATTTGTAAAAGCAATGCTTGGAAGGCAAAAATATTTTACATTATTAAGAGGGGAAAAACCTTGGGGAAAAAATTGAAATCCACATTTTACTTTTCAAAAAAATCCTTTGCTAAGTTGTTCCCTTTTGAAAAATCTTTGTAAGGAGAATGACATCTACTCTGGCAAAACTGGAGCGCGTCATTAATAAATGCACGTCTTAAATATTTTAAGCATTACTCTTTTAATGAACAAGTTTGTTTTACCCAACTACAAGTTGGAAGCTGTAGCTTTGTCTGATCTAGTCGATATTCCCTGCCAGGAAACGAAGACCACGTTGGCCTTGGATCCTACCCCTGGGGTGTTTAATTTAGCTATCACAAAGGAAGGACACAAATCTATACCTCACAACACACAATTAAACAGCTGAAACCATCACCTTCACCGGGGAAAATCCATTCACTGAAGTAAATATACACTTTGCTTTAATTATTACATTCAGAAAACACAGCACCCAATGAAATAAAGTCAGAGACTAAGGTCGCTGTCACAGAATGGGCAGGCAAGGAAGTGAATAGAACCGATCAGACGCCTGTGAATTTACCGATCTGTCTCACGGGAGAGAGCTGTAAATATCGACAGGCCAAAACAACTGTCTAAAAGGCCACACATCTGAAAAAAGCTCCAAGCTAAAGATCTTTCTGGACATCCAGAGGGAAGAAAAAGACTAGGAAGTCTTTAACTCTGTCAATGAATCAAACTTTGAATAATTTACACATTAGTTTCCCCATTACGCGTCTTATCTCTGTTGCTCTGCTACATACACTTTCATTACACGTATATAGGGGACATGCACAGACTTGAACTGTGATATTATAATGAATCAGCGTTGCTTGTTGGACTGCAAGCAGTGAAATTAAGTTTTCAGCAGGATGGTACAGACCACAAGATGTATCACACCCCCTCCTTTTTCTGGAGGCTGGGGGACCGAACTAAAACTCTGACTCCATCAAACGGAGTTACAGGCTATCCAGACTTCCTGCAAAGAAACCTATTTCTACTCAATTGTCAGATTTTTTCACAGCCCTGCTGTGGCTGCAGACCGGGTCTGGTCACTCCCCAGCCTAACGGGAAAAGCTCCCACTCTATCCGTCTGTGGTCGCGGTCAGCAATAGACCCTCTAGCACAGTAACGCTGACTTCAGAAGGCAATACAGGGACGCTCATCACGCAAACGTCATTGCAGCTGAAGGGAAGGGCGAGGATAATCAAAGCTGATGGAGATGTCTGAGCAAAAGGAAATTTAATCTCTAAACAAAATTAAAAGCGCTTTGTCACATTAAAAAACATTTTTGTATTGACTTCAGGGGGGTGAGATATAATTACTGCGTAGCGGCTGACTGTAATTAACTCTCCTCAAGGCGGATGTAATTACCTGGGTGTTAAGCATGGCCAAGTCACCTGCTGGCAACAGAAATATGGAGGGGAACAATGCTCTATTCCCAGTAAGAGGACAATGAAAGAGCATTACTTTGGTAGCTCATTTTCCTCCTCAAGGATTAAAGCTTTGTTCTGTGTTGAGTAAACCACACACTCCCAGTCAGAAAAGTCATTAACAGCATGTGTGAGAGGTTTGGCCTCCGTGTGTGAGAGGTTTGGCCTCTGTGTGTGAGAGGTTTGGCCTCCCCTGTGTGAGAGGTTTGGCCTCCCCTGTGTGAGAGGTTTGGCCTTCCATGTGTGAGAGGTTTGGCCTTCCGTGTGTGAGAGGTTTGGCCTCCCGTGTGTGAGAGGTTTGGCCTTCCGTGTGTGAGAGGTTTGGCCTTCCGTGTGTGAGAGGTTTGGCCTCCCGTGTGTGTGAGGTTTGGCCTCCGTGTGTGAGAGGTTTGGCCTCCGTGTGTGAGAGGTTTGGCCTTCCGTGTGTGAGAGGTTTGGCCTCCGTGTGTGAGAGGTTTGGCCTCCGTGTGTGAGAGGTTTGGCCTCCGTGTGTGAGAGGTTTGGCCTCCCCTGTGTGAGAGGTTTGGCCTCCGTGTGTGAGAGGTTTGGCCTCCGACGTTGCGTACATAGAGAACATAGAGCCAGTTTTTAGATTATCAACAGGCAGAAATACTGAATGCGTGTGACTGTGTTTCTCTTGTGCAGCTCAAACACTGTACTCACTGCTGTTGTGACTGTTTTCCACACAGGCCATCTCCTTTCTGACTCCCCTGGCAGTGATTTTTGTGGTGAAGATCATACGGCGGACGGATAAGACGGAAATCAAGGAAGCCTGCCTGGGTAAAGTGCATGGATGGAGCTGCCTTATGTTCACCTCCCCAGTGACATCCCCAGTGACCTCCCCAGTGACCTCCCCAGTGACATCCCCGGTGACCTCCCCAGTGACATCCCCGGTGACATCCCCAGTGACATCCCCAGTGACCTCCCCAGTGACCTCCCCGGTGACATCCCCAGTGACCTCCCCAGTGACATCCCCAGTGACCTCCCCAGTGACCTCCCCAGTGACATCCCCAGTGACATCCCCAGTGACATCCCCAGTGACCTCACCAGTGACCCACAACCTTGCAGCTCTCCGCGGCCTTGTCTGAAAACGAAAGACAATTAGCATGCACGGCTAGTTTACATGTGTTTAATTCTCCACACACAGTTTAATGGTACTGTTGGTTTTTGGTTTTCTGCAAATGCCGCTGGGCCCGGGAGGGGTTTGTGACGAAAGGCATTGAGCAGGAGTTTTAACAGAAACCTAATTAAACAGAGGCAGCATGGCATGTCTACGTTTCGGTTAAAGCCTTGATTTGTGTTAATAACACAGTGACTGAGCAAAGTGAATATTAGGACTTTTTAAAAAGGCTTTTTTTTCTTTCCTTTTTAAAGATCATCATGTTTTGTCTAGGATGTTCTTTGAATTTAGTAAAGGCTTTTATGTGCTTACCTCTAAATGTGTTTTTCTCTTCTTTTTTTCCGGTACTTTACATAAAATAAAATCTAACCAAGAATTTAATTAATCATTTTAAAAAAAGCGAATTGTTCTCTGAGGCCGTGCACTTGGTCTGCTGAGTACTGTAGCGACGTTACTTAGTAACAATAGTGAGGTAGATTAGTTATGGACTTGACTCAAATGATGTACAATGGGAAACTGGTAGAAAACTGTGTGGCTTTGCTGAAATGTGTGGAGAATACGAGTGTTGGGCAAAGCATATACATCGGCACAATCTGACATGTCACAGGAATCTCTCAACCCTCCATGAGACACTTTGGCTGCCAAAATATTTACCTTCAGATACAGTTTATAGCATTGATGCAAGGTTTAAAAATATCTTACCGAAAAATTCCTTGCCATACAAGTTCACTTTCCTTATCTAAACAAGGATCAGTCCAAAAACACGCCCCTAATCTAAATGACTGATCAGAAAAGCTTCTCTATACCCCCAGCCCAGGGCAGAATGTAAAAACTTGTTATTCATCTAAAAAAAAATCCCAGAAAGACAACTTTTGTTGCCTCTCTTTCTTTGTCCAAAGTCTTTTTAAAGCCATTATGAAATGACCACTTAGAATTCCACTCCATCTTCCTCAGAATTATACACAGATTCTCTGCCCTGATATCCACCTGTTTGTGTTGTAGTTTACCTATAAATTGAACAGTTCTTGCTCTGGACCAGACCTGATCTAATGTACCAAACACATGCACTAATGAAGCGGATATCAGGAGGCCCATGCCTCTAAATGATAAGTGAATGAACAGAGGAAGCCAGGGGAAATTGTAGAGCTGTTTTGGGTCCATCAAACCTGATGGCTCCTTTGTTTAATTTAGTGAGCAAATGAACATTAAAGAAGCGTAAGATTTAACTGCAAAATGGATATCATTAATGGGACACGGTGGGACCACATGGTGCTTTCGGGTGGATATGGTAAGGGTTAGGCACTACCATGTCACAAAACCCTCGGACTGAAGCGTGGCATTCTGCATTCCCAAGGAGAACAGAGTAAAGACTGGCATTGTCGTGTTAAAACTGTGAAGAATCTGTGATTCTGTGTAGCACTCACTCAAACAGTTGAAGTTTACCAATGATTATAACAAAACTCATTTTACCAATGTCAGTAAAGCAGGTGTCAGTAAATTTCGAATCTTACATTTACCTTAGTATTAGTATTAATGCTCTATAAATGTGCCATAAATGTGTTATGAATGCGTAAATACGTGCTTGTCTTTGTGGTTTCTTCATTCCAGCGGTATCTCTGGCTCTTGCCTTAAATGGAGTCTTCACCAACACAATTAAACTGATTGTTGGCAGGTAAAGCACTTGAAATATGCTAACCTACTTATATAATTCCCAAAACTAAATGTACTTGTTTAGTGAACTGTCAAAATTTCATTCGCTGGATTCCATTTAAAATAGTAAAATAATTTTCTACCTCACAAAAAACGTAAAACACCACTGCATTGTTATGTGCAGGAAATAATCTCACATTTTAAAATCTAAATGGATTTGTGTTCAAAGAGTGGTATATCCACCAGACAGATAATATAGGAGAGGGCACTGAAAATCTCTGTACTGACCCCTACAGGCCGAGACCAGACTTCTTCCAACGCTGCTTCCCAGATGGGCTGATGAATGACAATATGTTGTGCACTGGTGAGCCAGACCTGGTGTCCGAGGGGAGAAAGAGTTTCCCCAGCAGCCATTCGTCCTGTGAGTACACTGTTGTCCATGTGAACACGTACGCCTACACCAACACAGAGATACAACACGTACGCCTACACCAACACAGAGATACAACACGTACGCCTACACCAGCACAGAGAT
>JAOYSI010006547.1:0-12758 GCA_025775065.1 Hiodon alosoides | reverse complement strand
TCCCACACCCCCGCTGCATTTCCCTTCCTCTCACTTCCTTGAACTTGTGAGTCAGCTTCTCAGGGTCCATCTCCAGGGGGGACAGCATGTCCTCGTTTTCTGCCAGGTCGAAGACCTCAATGGCGCTGGGGAACATGGGGCTCATTTCCTCCTCTTCATCAGTTGCATACTCGCCCGTCTCAAGGTGAAAAAGAGCAGAGCACGCAAAGTGTGACTATAAGTGAGAAGGACTGTGGTTTCTTCACCCACGGATACCTCTTCTCACAATGATAAGATGATTACCATTAAATTCAGGAGAACAACAAGAGGGTGAAAGTTTCTGTCAATTTGTATGTATATTTCAGGGGTCCTTCTTGACCTGACATGTTGTGACCAGCCTTATTCAAGTAAACAAAATTGTCCGACCTGTTTAGAACTCACTCCAGCCTGTTTAGCTTCCACTAGCCTCATTAGAACCATACTTTCCATATTAGCTTTAAAAAAAAAAAACACTGCACAGATTTGAAGAAACTCCTTCTGACATATGAAGCCCCAAATTAATTAAAGGACTTGCTGAAGCCTTTAAGCCCTTATTACCTACTTCTTAGACAATGGAGCCACCCTGTCAATCAAAATAAGATTATGACTGTAGTTATGGCAAGGGCTTGTAGGTTTTATATACAATGGTCCAAAGGTGGAATGATCTCCCGAAGTCAATGCAGGAATCAAAAACCATTAAGACTTTGGGTGCTGTTCATATACAGTACATAAGGAAGAATGCCCTTACTTCAGCTCTCTTCCAGCCTAAACAATAGCCAATCCTCATATAATTAACAAAGCAGAGGTTAACATGGGCTAGCACTTTTGTGTCCTGTTCTAAGGCCTAAATAGTTCAGGTAATTAGTGCAAAATGACCGCGTACTTCATCCTCTCGACAGAGCTGTCAGGTATTGACACCCCTTAGCACATTAGACAGATATGATTGGATGAAAGCCAGCAGTTTTGATGCAGAGCATTCTTTTACTATTGATAACAAGTAATGTCTTATCTCCATCTCCTTACATTGCAAAAGACAACAGGGACCAACAGAGGGTGCAGTTTAGCTAGCGAAAAGGAAACAAGGGAGACCAATGACAGACCTACACAAAGTACTGCACAGCAGGCCCACCCTCTTTTTTTTAAATTTTATTTACACAATGCCACATTTATTATAAAGTTGATATGTAGAATCTGTTCACTCCTTGGAGGGGGATGATTTAGAGCTCAAATTTAGATTAATTCATTAGAGTTAACTACCTACAATACCATTGGAACCACATTACATTTCAGTACACCAAGCCATCATCTCCCCCCCACATTCATAACTTCTCGGCAAGGAAATAAAGCAGAAATGTGCCAGCATAAACGCAGGCTCACAAAAAGGATAATCTTAAATGGTTGGAGTTGGAGAAAAAAACATCAAAATGTTCCACAATTCTCTCTCCTCGCAGGCGATTAAATCGCAGGCTTATCCTGACAAAAGAGACAGTGTTTCCAGAAACAAACAGGGGCCAGTCATAGACACCCAACCCCGCAGTACTATTCAAAACCTTCTCAAAATGGCAGTTTCATGTAGGCGAAGGCAGGCCCCAGCAAGCCCCAAGGCTGTTTGCGTTCAAAAACAGGATTTACCTTGAAAGTTGAACATTTCAATATTGTCTGTACCCTCCAAACTGCACCTAATATCTTACTTAACCCTATTAATTTAGCCAGAGGCCAACACATAATCAAATATTTCTTTAATACTGAAATCATGAAAGAACTTTACGAAAAGAAGAGAAATCATGAAAAAAATAGGATTTAACTGAATTATGTGTGGGTGAATCTCCATTTTGCACAAAGATTCAAGGTTACAGACTCAATGATCAGGACACTTAAATTAGACATGTGATCATACAAAATAGCAAACTGAGCTAAACTTCATGTTGTTTAATGTTCTTGTGTATTTCATCGGAAATTGTGTTGAACTAAATTGGGTGTGGATTGTAATCAGAGCTATATGCACTTATACGCTGAGAGTGGTGTGATGGTTAAACTATGCCTTGTCTTTATCCTTTATTCAGATTGGTGCCTCTGTTGGTGGGTGGGGCTTATATTGTTAGGCTATATTGCGAGCAAATGGGCATTTCTTGTCTTGACCCAGATAAAACCTCAGCTAAAACCGAGACAGGAGACACTTGGCTAACCCCTCAGACAGACACTCAAATGATAGTGAGTTCTACATAAACTTACTAACCCGAGTTCCCCAGCAAGTTCCTATATCAAGAGGACTTTCTTATGACAAATCAGGAAGTGCCGATCAATCACAAACAGAGACACTTCCCTGCTGACAGCAGGGAAACCAGCAGACAGAGGTGATGCTGCAGTATCGTTTTTAAGTGAGGAGCCAAGAGAACCTCGACATACAGCCCTTCCTCCATCCCGCAACAGCACTCCTCCAGTTATGCACCATAACTCCTCATCACGGTGGGGCAGGTACAGATCTCCGAATCATTGGGTACAGCCTGCAATTCATAATTCAGGGTCGCCCATACCTCTTCCTCATCCTCCACATACTGAGCATAGCGCTGCTCCATCATCTCCCGCTGCCAGCGCTCCTGCTCCAGGGTCTGCTGGATCAGCTGGGCCACCTCGCTCTGCTCGCCTGGCTTCTCTCGCCCAATCAGGAAACTGCAAACACAGCCAATCAACAACAGTCTTGATGGATGGAGGACAGACCCAGCTTCATGATCCTTACTTATATGGTGAGCCAGAGTGCAAAACCCCCTGTCAATTAGCAGAAGGTGGGCAGATGACAACCCAGAAAAGTAGGTCCCTCTTTTCACGTGCACCTCCCATTACAGCTCTAAATTGTAAATTGTTATTATCTTTCCTTATTTTTTCACATATCCTCACTGATGAATAATACTTTCACACAAATGTGCACACGCCTAATTACATTAAGCCTGAAACAAATGCCTGCTCTTGACCTTAGTTTAATGGGCTTTAAGAGCTGTGTGGTGGGTTTTATGAGTGTTCCTCCTATGCAAGTCTGCAGACTCACATTGTAACACTTAAGTTTGCATTGGGTGGATATTGGCTGAGCAGCTGTCGAACGAACAGCTGACAACGGTTTTCAAATGTCCAGTTCAATACAAACCGTTTTACTGCAACTAAACTTATATTTAAAAACAAATTTTACAAGTGTATTTTAAGATGCCATGAATAGGTGGATGCATGTCAGAGGGGACTGATCCCATTGGTGGGAAGCTCAAAGCTGCAAACTTGTGACTTAATATTCATCAGCCAACTGCACCACGGTAAAGAACCTGTTGAATAGGATGAGTCTTCAATGGAGTCAGTGAACTAATATACATCAACAGCTGATGATGAGTCAGCTGTCCGATTCAGTATTCAGATTATCATTATAGTCACTAGAATCCAACATATGATTTTTTGAGGTTTATATATCCGCCAATGGGTTCTTCCAGCAGGATAATGCTCCGTACCACTAGGCTAGGATGGTCTAGGAATGGTTCTGTCATCACATCAGTGAATTCAGCTAACTGTAGTGGGCCTCCCCAGTCACCAGACCTCAATCAAATGGAGCCTCAGTGGAATGAGATGGAATGAGCTATTTGGAGTAGAGACCCTCACCATCCAATTTGTAATGACTATGGGATACAATGGAGTCGACATGGGCCAGAATCCCTGTCGCGCACTTTTAACACCTTGTTGACTCCATGCCCTCAAGCTGTTCTGAGGGCAAAGGGGGACCAATGCACTATTAGTTAGGTGTACCTAATAATGTGACCACTCACTGTAATTGTCTCCTCAGTCTGCACTCAGGTGAGTGTCTATACCAACTGAGCTACTGGAGAGGCCTTTTTGTTTTTATTTTTGAACGTTTAGAGTGTGCATGGCTTTCCAGATTTAATAAGATATGGTACACATGAGGGCCCTTGGAATCCTTTGTGAATAAAGGAATCTGTTCATATAGCTTACATTAAGCTATTGGTACTTTTGGAGTTAGAATATTTGCTGGGTTCACGATGTGGAGATAATGTTATAGGCAGTGTGGACAATGTTGGGCATCCAAGAGGTAATTAATTCTGTGCTTCAATTCAACTCCAGCTCATGTGGTACTCCTCATAAAGGTCATTAAGTTCAATCGCTTTAGTAAATATCCAGCTGCACAAATGGATGAGCCATGTAAATCGTGGGCTTCGATCCGGAGTGCATGGCCCGACATATGACGGGGCTCATAACATGACTGCATTCTGCACCAGCAATGAATTATGCAAATATTTATATTAAAAAGGAAGTATGTGAGGAACTGTAATCAAAATATTTGTGCCATTAAAACAAACTCAACAATATACAATAACTATACAATAATCCAAAAGTACCTTTGAACGTTGCTATTTTTCTCCAGAAATAATATGCCACAGCCAACCAAGCAACCTTGTTTTGCTGGTGGCCATTAGAGTCAGAGAATAATGATGATGTTATGGGTTTAAATTACAGGTGCAAATCAGGTGTACTTAGAGATTTTGGGTGCATTACTCATCCGAAAAAGGAGTGAATTGGCAGGAAGAGATTGCAAGTGCCGGTGGAATAAGGCTGTGGAGGAGAACAGCTGATAATTAAATACCAAAATAACTTCATGCTCCTGCTGCCACCCACCAAGACCAAAGCAAGCATTGAATTCTTGATTCTCATTGATTTCAGGAGCACAGTAAGCAAACAGATGCGGTGTATAAATCCGTGCCTGACTCTACCATGTGCGTAAACCGAGACTAGACAAGAGACTCCACTTTTTTATTGGCCGATGCACTGGCATCTACTTGTGAACCTTGCCTGACTGACAGAGATCTAACTAACAGTAACAGACTTCTTGATATGAATAGACAAATGAGTAGAGTTAATGAATTATTGCTTCATTAATTAATATACTTCTTCTTGAATTAATCACTTGCATAAAAAACCAACCTACTGTAAAGAAGATTTTGACAGGACCTGAATCTTGACTTAGAGAGCTAATCATTTCCAGAGGTTTTACGGAGGTAGGATTCTAAAACTAATTGTTATTTATGTTTGGGTTTGAAAGAATAGGTATTTTACAAAAACTTTTTTGTATTTACACCTTTCACAGATCCCAGTGTTTTTTAAGAAGATATGTATTATATTGCTCCTACCTGGTACTATGTTTGTTGCGTCCAATCAAACATGTTTCCAGTATAAAAAACTTTAAAGAATACCGATTTAAACCACAGATGAAAAATAGATCATGGTTAAAATCTGATTTGATTATTTTACTCATGATTTTAAGACCATGGTATGTTTAGCCATTATAGAGGTAAACCTTAAATGTTGAAACAATGGAAGGGACAGGATGGATTTATTGGGATTTCATTTGGGATCTGTCAAAACATTTCACCGCATCTGCTCATGGCCGATAATGTTTTTTTTTCGTTTACCAGCAAACAGATACCGACGTGCATGACCTCACAGGGTTTATTAATAGTAAACACTCCCTCTGCCTTACCCGGTCAATGTTCATCTATTATACAGACGCCTTTCCTGTCCCCAGGGCCTGTGATCTTTGACAGTCAAATAACACAAACAATTAAACTGATGCCGCAGACCATCCGGGCCTGAATAATGAATGATGACAGGAATAGGTTGGAGGAAATTGTCACCTCTGGAACCCACCCATCAGGAGGCAAGCTGCCTGATAAGGACCTCCCTTGGGCAAAACAACAAAACATTTTTGACTCCCACAACCTTAATTAGATCTTAATTTGTTCCCAGCCGATTCAAACCAGAATCCTGTTGAAATTCCAATAGCGGGAACAGTATAAGCTACTATAAAAGGCTACAAGAAGTGTATACAACTCTAAAGACTGTGACTTCGGAGCAGATGTTAACTAGATCAACGGATAGGTAGTCTGTTGCAACCCTGTAAGACCGTTTTACCATAGGGGAGTGTAGTAAAAGCATGCCCTCACCTGACTTTGCCTGCGGTGTTCCTCAGGACTGACGCGGCGAAACTCTGGGTCACCCCGACCAAGCTAGTGCCGTCCACCTCAACTATTAGGTCGTTCACCTGGATCCTGGGGGCAGACATGGCAAAGAAGCACATTCACTCTCACGGCATGTCAAAAGCCCATTGGAGTCTTCAGTCGTTCATTTTCAGTAACCACTAATCCAATTCCGGTTCATGGGGCCCCGGAGCCTAACCTGGCAAACACAGGGCACACCCAGGACACCAGGGTAGACACTAATTCAAATCCTAATTTATTTCTGTTTCAAAACAGGCAAACTTGGACAAATGATAGGCAAAATTTACATTACGTGTATTTAGATTTAACTGTGGACCAAACCAATAAAGCGTGAAATACCATTTCGCACGTGAGATTTTTTGTCCTACACTGCGGCAGTCTTGATTTGGCACTAAGCCTTCGCAACTCTCCCTAGCAAGTGTCGCCCTGGGCCGGCCACTGCATAATTCATCACCCCGGGCCACCTTCTGTTTCCAGGCGTCTCAGGCTCAAGTAAGATCACAAGGTCTCAGTTTGACCTTTGTTGCTTTAGAGAGCTTTGCTCTAGTGAGCCGACAGTCATTTTATAGATCTTTGTTTTGACTCACAATTATATAGACAGCCCAGTGAGTCACTCTGGACTGGAACAGAGCGACAAAGTCACAGTATATATATATATAAGACCATCTTAGAATATGTATTTTTTTTGTTTAATTAAAGTTCAAATGTCCTTCTCATCTTTTTGACATTTGACCATCCTTAATTAAGCTCCACCTCCATCCCTTACCTGCCATCCCTGTGCGCAGCCCCTCCCTCAGTGACTGTCTTGACAAAGATGCCCAGTTTCTCTAGGCCCATATCTGCCCCAGCACCCATCCCGATAATACTGATCCCCAGGCCATCTCCATCTGAGAAAAAAAGCGATTGAAAATCCAGCACACAGGTACATTACTGCCCGAATTTATATAAACCACAAGAGAATTCCAACTGTAGTGCACAGAAATGGTCAGGCTTCTGCCTCTGTTCGGGCATCTATACTGCCTAAATAGTTCATATGTGAAATCTAACCAATTCAATCTGGACATGGACAAGTCCAACCAAAAAATCAATGCAAAACAATTTAGCAGTAACACATATTTTACATTTATGTTAGCCTCCTCAGTAGCAAATGTTTTTTTTTTTTTTTTTTAATTTAATTTAGGCAACACAGGATATATAATATGATTTGCTGACTGCATCTCAGTTTTCCTATAAGGGCTTGGGCCCCTATCCAAGGAATTGTACCCTTGGTCCACCCATAGAAACTGAAGTTCTGGAGGGGTTCCAGTTCAGGAAGGGTTCATGTAAATGACGTAGCTTGTTGTACCTTTCTCTAGCTCCACTGGGAAAAGATCCAGCCTTTCCACTCGCTTCTCCAGCTCATATTCAGCCGATGCTGCCATGGGGTCGACGTCTTCATTGCGCCGGTCGTAGTCCTCATTAGAGTACGTTGTAAACACCTGAGGAAGAGGAAGGAGGGGTTTGTGTAGTTACCAAGCATTGTGGGAGCCATAGCCTAAAATTCCCTGAATTTAAATGAACTGACCCAAGAGAATAAGAATTTAACTCCTTAAAACCTTGAAAATATAAATAATAAAGAAAGAACAGCCTGAATAACATGTCTTTAGAAACAAGTCTCATGGCTGATTCAGAAAGTATTAATGTCATTCTAAATTAATTACAACTTGGTAGAGTTATTTTCAAAAGGGTTTAAGTACTGTTAATACAGAACTTAATCAGCAGTATGATTCAGCAGTTTTTTTCTCCTAACATTTTAAAGGTGTGGCAGCCTGCTACGCCTAAAATCCAGATCGATCAAAAATTGAGCAGAGACACCAGCTTTTGCACAGATTGTAAACAGACAGATGGACAGTTAACCCCAGTCAAATCCCTGTGTAACTCCAGTTGAGCATTACGTATTGTGATTATTACAGTGCAGATAACATTGGTGCAGTTGCTATCCAATCAATAGATCTTCCAGAAATAAAAGGCTGTGGATGTACGCCTGTGGGTAATGTGTTTGAGACATGCCAGCTTCTAAAATGGTTGCAATGTATGGCAGTTCATTAAACCCACGGTACTCCCAGGACAAAATATCCATGCAGACATCTCAAAGCATTGAAATAACCCAGCTGCTCAGCACAGGCTTTTTTTCTCTCACAGTTATATTGGCAAAATCTACCTACCAATCTTCAAGAAGATAGTGGACAAGTGATGAGAACCACTTCTAATGCATGTCACAAGGAAAATGCATCCATACAGTTTGAATTGTACCACTATCAGCCAGTTACTTACTGTAAGGTAGTCACGTAGTTTTTTTATGACATCTTTACATAATCACGTTTCAGCTATTTGGTTTTGCATGCAAACATTTTCATTCTGTTTGGGCTTTTAAACAGTTTGTCGTATTTCAGACAAACAACGAAAACACATTCACTGCAAGTGAAAACAATGACTTGTTGAATAAAACGCAAGATATTTATTTCCGAAAGAACTTATGCTTGTGTGTGTGGTTCAAAAACTCCTGGTCTTCCAAACATCTGCAAAACACGCTGGTAGGCCTTAATTCCTGCCTCTGATACCTAACTGGTAGAGCTTCTGCTAATATTTGCATAGTAAAATAAATGCAGTAACTGGCTTACTCAGGGCCCTAATTGCTTCAAAACATAAAAAAAGAGCCTAAACACCATATTACTAATGTTTATATGTCAATATTCTTTGAAGAATGTGTGAATAGTCCATAATCAGTGTATGTCTTAATTATGTGCGGATGTCAGTGATACAGTCAGTGTAAATGTTGAGTAACTGGTAGTCACTCGGGTCAATCAAGAGTAGTGTTTTGCAACACAGAGCACATAGGCACATCCACTTAAAATGGTGCTACACAGACTTTACACTAATACTGTTCTGGTTATTACTGTCTTACATTACTGCTTGTGCATTAGTCCAACAAAACAGAAGTTGCTGATGGGCCTCACCAGTTCCCTAGTATTGGTTTTTACATGCACACTGAGTACTGGACCTCTGGAATCTGCCATAGTGTCAGGGATTTACTCCATAAGCCATGAGTAACTTGAACTGACTTGCTTGCTGGATTGGTTTTCCATTTAAATGAATGAGACAATTTGGTAATTTTGGCTCCAGGTCATTTTGGTCATTGGAATTGCCTCCACCTCACAAAAGCAGTTTGAAAGGCTTCATAATTGAAGGTTTGCTGTCTCAAGACGGATTGAAGAACACTCTATAACTGCCAGATAAGCCGTTCCCATCCACCGGCATGGTGGACACAAAGAGAAGGGTTGAATCTCCGCTTGATGCCATCCTGCAATAGGGCCTTCTGAATCTTGTCTTGGTTTAGCACCTTCAGAGATTCTCTTAGCTCACGGTTGATGTTGTTGAAATTTGTTCCATTGTCTGACCCGATCTCTTTCACCTGTCCTCTCCCACATATGAACTACTGAAGGGCACTAATGCACAAGTCTGTGTCAAGGGGATGAGCCATTTCGAGATAGCTGGCTTGGCTGGTCAAACATTAATATCATGTATAAATATCACTCAATATTATGTAAATCGCGTAAATCCCACCATATCGCTTTATAGTAACCTGCCTTCTACTAACTTCAATTGGTGCAAAATAGTCAATGCCTACAGATCTGAAGAGATTCTTTCTATTCGAAGATCTGGCCTTTTCTGTTGTCCTTCCTTTCCATGCTTGCGTTGACAGGCCAGACATTGATTAAAGATGGTTCTTGATGCAGAGTTAGCATGCAGAACCCTATACCTGCTGCGCAGCCTGAATAGCATGTGATTTCTTCCGCTTTGGCCAACCAGCTCATTAATGTGACGAATGACCAGTTTTGAGATGGTCGATGCAGGAATTTCCTCATAAAAACCGTGTTTTTGAGTACAATAGCTTCCTCTGCCAGGGCTATGTCATCCACTGAGAGAATTTTAGTTTTCAGCTTTGGTTTGAACAGAACCATGTGATGTGCCAACATGCCTTGTGGGTTGCTATGGTCACCCTGTCCAGTGAATGCCTTCCGTGCCACTTTGTTTTCCTGACACAGTCTTTGAAACACGTCTTTCACCCTTAACATCCATGTCACTGCCGTTTTCTCTCCATCCACAGCTGTACTATAGAAAGATACATCTCGGGGTCATCGACAGACACTCTGTAGAATTTGCCCATTTTAACTCATGAATCCAGGAAGGACTAACAGGGATATATACTAAACTACAGTAGCTAGCGCAAAACCAACAGCAGATTCTGAAACCACGCACTTACTTAGGTAATATACACTGGATTTCCTGTAATCAGTTAAATTTTTTTTCTCTCTATTTGTCCACCCTACCATTAATGCTTGAATAGGATGATGGTACCCAAGGAAAAAAGGGTTCCAAAATATTCTAAAAAATAACCTATGTGGTGTGGTGTGTTTGTGTGTGTTTGTGTGTGGTTCCAAAAATATATGCCATCCTGGTCTCACAAACATTTGCCAGAAACACGCTTATAGGCCTTCCTGTCTGTAATACCTAATTGCATGTAATTGATGTAATTGGGCATAATTGACCAATTTCAAATTCAAATTATAGGAAAACAATTAGAGACCATAACTAACTGCATTACTGCATACTCCATAGATAGAAATGAAATATTTGCATACGAAAATTCATTCAGGAAATGGCTCCATCAAGGCCAATCACTTCCCCCTGGTCATGTCAAATGTAACAAAAAACAACACTTCTGTTCACGTAGAATGCATGAAAAATAATTAATAAAAATAAGGCTACCCTCTCTGTAAAAATTCCATCTGCAGAAGAGTTTAGCCTGTGTAACAGACATTATGCTAATAAAAGCATATTGTAACTCTCATAAGCCAACAACGCAGTGTGAAGCAACCAAAATATTTCCAGTTCTTCCAGTACTCTGAGCTATGAGTACATTTATGCACCAAACTCTACATTTCTTTAGGATATTGATATTAACATAACAGTGGAAATTAGCTGATACCTTAGTGCTGTGTCCAGCATTTTAATAAATTCAAGACTAAATAGAATTCTAACCAGTAGATGATTTAGCCATTAGACAGACATTTATTAGATCTGTACATAAATCAATACAGATATAGAAAATAATTAGCAATGGAAAATATACCATCACTGGAAAATATACAAAATATACAGTGGGGAGTTGATTTTGAATTAGACAACATAGCTACAACATCACATCCATGTCAAGTTAAACAACAAGTTAGCTAGCAAAATGAAAAAGCATCAACGAGCGAGAACAAGTTGGCAAAAAGAAAAAAGGACGGCGCTTTCCTTCCAGCCCGAATGGACAGGTAAATTTGCATTTGTGGAGAAGTTGGGGTCCGTAGTATGTCTCATTTTTTTATGACAATTTTTGATGAACATGCAGCATTCCTCAGTATTTTCCTCAAAAAAGGGCATTGCAGGAAAAAAGCTTGCACTGAGCTACAGCAGAGAATGCAAACCAGATAGCTGCTAGCTGGACGAACAAAGGAGGGAATCTAAATTGTGCAAGCCTTGCGGGTGCTCTGGAGATAGTGAGGAACGGGAAACCATTTTCAGATGGGGACTACGTTAAGGGCCGCATGCTCAGTGTAGCTAAAGAACTGCATGCTCAGTATAGTGTAAGAACGACCTCCCAAACAAGGATAAAAATATCCAACAAACGTGGGCAGTTTGGATGAGGTTTTTCAGTTTTGGTTAACTATTTGGTTTGTTCTGCAAAATTCCAAATAAACGGCATACACCCTCCCCCTGTGTTTCCGTCGCCAGCCGCTCTCCGACCGGGCACACCCTTGTGTGTTAAAGGGTGCACTTAATTTAATCAGTTGTTTATGATGCCCTTTTCTCTGCTTTTGTGGTGTCTTAGCAGTGCTGGAAACCAGCCAGAGTCAGAGAACAAAATATAATGCTTTTTATTAAATGATGTGTGTAGAAGCTTACAGTGTCACAGTATGAAAAAAATGCAGCATTATTGTAACCTAATGGGGTTTTATACAACTACCAGAGCTGTTACCAGTGCAAGTCATACAATACTGCAGTTGTTATTACATTTAAAAATCGCAAATCTTACTAATACATAAGTGTAAAGTTTGCTGTGGCTCTTTTTAAAAATGTATCTCAAAATTTTTGTTAATTTGGCTCTTCTAAGGAAAAAAGGTTCCTGAACCCTGGGCTACAGGAAAACAAAGTAACTGGGATAAGCATGACAGCTTTGTCAAAAGTTTTGTAAAACTGGTATTTTTTTCATGTACTGAAGTATTTAGTACCCAATGGCCCTAGAGTTCAACATGGTTTTCAACCATAGGTATAGATTGGAAGCAATTTCTTCTTTAACAATTAAGCTTGTGATCTCACCCCTTTGAATCACCCAGGACAGGGGCACAGATCTCATTATTTTCAAGGAACAAGCTAGCAATTTGGAAACTACTGTAGAAAACAATTATAGTCTCAAAAATGGGAACATATCACTGCTGCTACCTTCATAATGCTGACTATAACACTCTTGGCAGTATTTACTATGACACCTCCTATGACATTATTCAATACCAAATATATTGATGCTATATGTATATATATATATATATATATATATATATATATATATATATATATACACACACACACACACTACATGGACAAAAGTAT
>JAOYSI010006544.1:0-12759 GCA_025775065.1 Hiodon alosoides | reverse complement strand
ATTTCCACATTCCATATATACATTAACATATTAAATTATAAACGGCACCAGAGTAATCTAAATATTAGATTCCAGGGGAGATGTATACTGCTTTTTAATCAACCATTTAAGGTATTAGTGTAACCAATTAATGGGTTTTAATTAAATATTTTTAATTATTGTGGGTTCATTTACAGCAGTTCAACATTATTTAACATAGAATTCTTCACATCGAAAATGGTGGTTATGCTGAGCTTGGATCATGTCTCCATGACTGTAAAAAGAGATATGCCTTTTTTTATAATTATATGATCAATAGGTGCTTGAATCAGGTTCCCCAATCAGAAGCAGCTGGCCAAAGGCCAATAACTGCACGTATTGTTATTTTAAGGATTCACAATACAGGCGGTATCAACAATTAAAGTAGATTCTTAAATGAATGAATGTCATGATACTAACTAAACAACACACGTTTATTAAATAGACTTAATAAAGAGCGTTTTTCGGAAACACCTCTCATATGGGACCCAGCATGAAGGTGTTTACACGTCCCAATTTTAATGTAAACTTTTGAGGGTATTCAATGCAAAAACTTTTTTAGCTCTCCATCGCCATTGCTAACTCGTTATCTACAGACAAACAATGATCGTAATTGATAAAAGGTATGTATTGAAATAAACAAACATCATCATTTTCTTCATATTCATTTTTTTCTTAACGCTGCTGCAGTACTGTTACAAAAAGCTGTCTGTGCATCTAATTGTGTATGAATCTAAACCACTGTATACATGCAGAAATAATTATGACATTGACGTATGTCTCTAGGTATACACGGCTACAAAAACCTGAGTATTAAACAAAGGGATTAGCTTTGGATTTATCAGAGGGTATGATGGTAAACCTTCCTCCATTGCAATGTTCATATTGTTGCCAAGATGTATGTTGCTCTTGCTAACAGATTTTGTCCTGTCCCTCCCTCCGGATCCCAGAAGATGCCCGGGATCGCAGCTGGTCCGCAATTCCTTGTAATGCACCTGCAGTTTGCCGCACAGGCGTGCACACAGACGTGCACACACATGCACACACACACGCACACTCACATAAACAGTACATATATATACACATTCTACCTATATGAACATATAAAACCTGTATTATACCAGACCAAATGCAAGTAATGCAAGTAACGATAAGGAAATCATTTATTTTGGGGGTACAACACAGCTAGTTACATTGTAGCCAGTCTCTCTTTCTTTAGTCTGAAGGGCATGATATATAAAAAGCAATGATCAGCAATGTAGAATTCAGGTCAGCATGCAGTAAGTCATGGTGTCATGATGTAACGCTAATAAGCTCCTGGGAGAAAATCTGCCTTTCCGTTCATGTCGCTTGCAGACTGGGCCTCATACCCACAATAGATATTAAAAAGCTTGGGTTAAGCACGAGACATAGCTAAGCATGCAGTGGAGACCCTCACAGTGTAATAGCAAATAAACATACGCAGGGCCTTTTCGAAGATGAAATATTGCACAGCAACAACAATTTCTCTCCCTGTGTCTAAGACAGCTAATGTAGCAGACGCTAATTTACTCACAAAACAACAATGTACAGTAGTTTGTGAGGCATTGTATTTGACATGGTATATATAAAGCATCTCCACAATGTGTGATATTAGGTCTCAAGCTGTAAGATAGATTTGATACAATACCTTTATTTTCTACTTGACCTCATCATTAATGCCAAGGCTGATCTCATTTAGAAAGGCTGGCTCCGGCAGTCTTTTAAAGTGGCCGGCACATTTTTGCAGTAAATCCTCTTCAGTTCAGAACTAATTGGTGACTATAATGAAACTGAATTTTCATACGGTATCTAAAACCAAAGCGCAGTAGTGTGGTTCTTTTCTTATCCATTGGTACAATAAAGCAGGCCCCCAGCCCGTTGAATGATCTATAGCAATTGTCCCATGGGGCCATGGAAATCTATTGACGTTTATTGTAGCATGGTGTGCCCTACTAGGGCAAGATACAATGGGGCTGAGTGGGTTCCAAGCCCACATGCTACAATTCCCAAGATGCAACATGCCACTTTTGATGAGCGACTGAGTACATGTTTGTCTATTAAGATATGTAAATTTTTAATCCCTCATTCCCCTTTTACACCATCCATTTCTCACAAAAAAGGCTGTTAACAAAGCTATTAAAGTTGTACAAAAATATTCCAGTGTTGTATCTGTTTGCTATCCTTAATAATAATTAGTGTCAAAGGGAGGAACAATGATCATTCCAGTATAAAGGAAGCCAACAGATTGCAATGCTTTCATGAGTAAACAAAAACAAACAAAAAAAACCCCAAAAAAGGGCTGCTGTGTTTTTGTGTGCCCTCTAATGAAAAGGGTACTGGGCTAACTTAATTTGTTTTGAAAGCCCCTCTGATCTCCCCTCTATGTACATATCTTCTGTGTCTCCATATTTCTAAAGTGTTAAGTAAACACTGAACCCGAGCAACATATTGTAAGATAGCTGCTTGACTTGGCACCATACCAGTGAAAGGGTCAGAAATAGCTTCCTCTGCAGACACTTATCTCAACCCTTATTCAGACCCCAGCCTTTCCGATAAAAAAATCTGTCCACGGTTCCTCTCTGACTCGTCTATTTTATTTATTTTTTACAAGGTGAGTTTTTTTTTTGTTTTGTTATTTTTAAATATTGTTATGTTAATTACTACTACCAGTGTTCGCACAATTTTGTTATGATGTCAGACTGTTTCATCATTCATCAATTAATGTTTGGGTAGTTAGCTACATTATCTATTTTGCATTAACATACATACGTGTTTTCTGCTGTGTATGTTTGGATCCATTCATTTGATAATGAATATACATGAGTGGCTCATTTCAATTCTGATTAGGGAGCCTGAATGATTTAACTTTTGTTATCTATCAAAGCCATCTTGGAAAGAGCTATTGCTCTATAATCACAGGATGAGCTGAGCATCTTAGGACACCACTCATATGTTGAGTCCTCACTCTTGAAAGACCTTCATTAACAAATTCATTTAAACAAAACTGTGATTTTTATATTTTTTCCTGTTCAGAAAGAAATATTTGGTTCAAATAAATTAACGTTAAATTAAAAAATTCATTTTCACGCAATTTTGTTCCTGTCAGTTAAGTTTGCTTTACATAGCCTGTTTTAGTGTCTATATTTAGTACAGATCCACTAAATCCAAAGGATCGTATTAATGAGCAAAAATGGGAGGGTGCATTCAGATATCATGAATAGAGCTGTAGATGTGGTAACAGATATTGTGCTGATCATAGAGAAGGGTTTACATGGCATTTCTTGCAAAGCACTGAAGTTGAATGAGTATGCTAACTCCACCAGTCAATGATAAAAAAATGTTGGTACAAGCATCCCGTGTGGTTAATGTACATTCTGGAATTGGTTTAAAATATTGAGAAACAAATAATTTAGTGAATGGATGACCTAAAATGGACACATACACTATATGGTTGAAAGTATTGGGACACCTACACTTTACACCTACAGGAGCTTTTATGACATCCCATTCTAAATCCATAGGCATTAATATCGAATTGGTTCCCCCCGTTGTAGTCGATCCAGGAGAACGTTTCCTGCCTGACTGCATTGTGCCAACTGTAAGTTTGGTGGAGGAGGGATAATGCTATAGGTTTGTTTTTCTGGGGTTGGCCTAGACCCCTTAGTTCCACTGAAGAGAAATGTTAATGCCTCAGCATACCAAGACATTTTGGAAAATTCTATGCTTCCAACAAAAAGTCTGGGGCTGGCCCTTTTCTGTTCCAGCATGACTGTGCCCCAGTGCACAAAGCACGGTCCATAAAGGCATGTATGAGTTTGGTGTGGAAGAACTTGACTGGCCCGCCCAGAGCCCTGACCTCAACCCTATCGAACACCTTCCGGATGAACTAGAATGGAGATTGCGAGCCAGGCCCTCTCATCCAACATGAATGTCTGACCTCACAAATGCTCTTCTGGAAGAATGGGCAAAGATTCCAACATACACACTCCAAAATCTTGTATAAAACCTTCTCAGAAGAGTGGAAGCTCTTATAGCTGCAAAAGGGGGCCAACTCGATATTAATGCCTATGGATTTAGAATGGGATGTCATAAAAGCTCCTGTAGGTGTAAAGTGTAATACTTTTTTCCATAGTGTATACATTCCCCATATCTAATATCTGTGTATTCACTCAGTATAATTTCCTGTTTATTAAAATTGTTGAGTAAAGCTTTGTCATATATTATTTAAAAGTCATGATTGGATCATTTATTTTAGTGGTTTTCAATCCCGTTTCTGGAGGGTCCTTATTCTGGAGGTTTTTCAGATCAATTTAAATAGCATCTTTAGTAATCGGAGGAAATAATGAATACATTTTATTAGGCCTAGACTAGTTTGATTTAATAGCTTAATTGTTTGGCTAGAATGAAAACCAGCATAAACAGCGGGTTCCCAGGACCAGGATAAAGAAGCACTGATAAGTTGAGAATCATCACGTGTACTGTCTGAAATATTCCACTGACTCAGACCACTTGACAATGACAAGGTAGGCACATCTGTATCTCAACACGCTTTTTCTCCCCAATTTAGAATGGCCAGTTGTGCAAATACGTCTTGGCTCGTCACAATGGATCCTTCCACCCTACATGGGGAGGGTGCGGAAGTACGACTAGTCACCCCCATTCCTAGTTACACAGCCTGCACAGGAACTTCTACACCGATCGGAGGAGAGGCACGTACCTCGACGATAAGAGAAGCTGGTCGTGCACTGCTGCTGGGCCCTCCCTGTCTCAATCGGAAAATCACACAGCATATGATTAATGATTAAAATAATAATCCAGTCAAAAGAACATTTATCGGTCATTTTGTATGAGTATGGTTTATTAGGCATGTCAATCATTCAATTTAAGAAAATGTTCAAGTTATGTTTCTGTTATTAGAAACAAATAAGCCTAGGATTTAGCTTTTTTGTTTTGGTCTCCTGATTGGTCTCTTCAGTGTGGTCCTTAAAATTCTCAGACCAAACCAAGAAAATATGGTGTCAGTCAAATGTTGTGATACTTCTTAGTAAGTATTTGAGAAAGAGAGCCACTTTGTTTGCATTGTAAATATGCTTGCCTTGGTCAACTCATTTCTTAATTAATAAAAAAAAAGTAAAGTGAACATGTTTGGCAACTGAAAATGGCAATTACTGGTATGAGAGAAGTAACCTTTAGAGTAATTTATTGTGCTTTTGAACGGAGTAAGGCATTCACTACATTAAAAAGCAATGACAAAACACATATGGTTGGTGGCCTCTACATGCATTCATTTTCTAATATCTAGACCTCAAGAGACTTTTCAACAATTACTTCATAATACAACCCCTAATTGACATTACACTGAGGTGTTGTATAAATAGATCCAATTGCTAGACTTCGGATGTGTTTTTGCACAATAAGCTGAAGAATACCACTGAGGCTTGCAATGGAATAAGACAATAAAGACTGGTGTTACCTTATATGAAGAATACTAGATTCGGGAATAAAGACTGACTGCCATGTTTGGACAAATGGCTGAAAATGGCAAAGAAAGGATAATTGACAGGAAACGGAATCTGTATGTTTTCCATATAACATCCATCATGGTTGCTACCTATTAAAAATTGGATGGGAGAAGGCAGGGCTTCTCTCGGCTCTTCGCTAACAAGCATCTCCTACTGGCTTCTCAGGCAGTACCTTTAAGAGAGACGTGCTTCTCCACCATTCAGCATAGAACTTCTTGTGCAAACTGCATAGCCTGCAGTGTGGAAAAGAGATGGGCTTGAAGGCATCTAGGACTTGAGGAGACTAGTCATACTTCCACACCCTCCCTGTGTGGTGGTGGGAGTTGAAGCGACGAACCGAGATGCATTACCAAAACTTCCGATTCCGAATTGAGGACAAAAATAATTGGGAATTCCAAATTTATAAAAAAGAAAGGGGGATTCAAGGACATACCAGAGCAATTGGGCCGAATGATTTTCCCTTTAAAACCAGATTTTCTTGGCAAAAAATTGTTGATGCACAACTGATGTGTTCTCACGTGTAAAAATTAAAAAGAGTTCTTGTGCCAGTAGGAATGGTCAAGCATACTTCCTAAGTGATGTTTTAAGGTTAGCACAGAATCTTGAGAGGTTTAGTTGCATCAACCAAAGTATATTTTTACGTAATGTACAGTTTTGGTGACTTTCCATTGTTGCTGATTTCTGTAGCGTATGGCAAAAACTATGCCATTGAGCGTTAGCTTTTTGATTTAATAAAAATCAGGCAAGCAAGAAAGTTGTTCTATCAAGTTCCATCAGCTGTGATACTGCACCTTTAGTTCTGAGAAATGCCTTATGGATCCTGCCTTGTATTTTCTCCAATGAAAACTTATCCGAAAACATATTAACCTTTCAGCTGTAGCCAAGCACTTCTCCTGTTACTGTTGCCTATTTGACATAGATATTACAGATCAGAGTATTGTAAAGAACTGAAGTGGGAAAAGGCAGAGCTGAAGGAAGAAAAGAGTCGCTTTTCTAACAAGCAGGCTGGGTAAATTATTTGTTAGCTGGTATAGTTATAAAGTGTAAAACATACAATAAATCCCCATTATCAAGGTCAGTCAGTTTAGGTCAACCAATTGTGAGGCTCATTAACAAAACATTGAATGATGTCAACTATCAAGGTACTCCATCTTTAATTTGTAATTGGTGGTGTGTTATCCAACAATGTTAGTTTTCATTGCACTTACATGAGTTTATTAACTGAAAGTGATATTTCTGAAAATCATGGTCTCATATAATTCCAAATAGTCCACTTTTTTTGTTCCCTCAGCCAACTAATTATATACATTTCGAAATATCCTGAATGCTAAAATGTAAATAGCACAGAAAGACTGTTTTGGAATCCCTTCTGTGTTTTGACTGCTTGTCCAATTTCGAGCAGATAAGTAATTGCCATTCTGTTATTTAGATATATTTGTATTTATCTTCTGCTGTATACTTGTATTTATCTTTATCTGTGACTTAGAAAAATAATTGATTCCAATGTGTACAAGCGTCTGTTCACGTTAGTTGACATTCATTTAATAACCTGAAGCTTACCATCCCTTCACAAAGATAAATAATACTTCCATGTGTACCTCTACAGGAAAGTCCTTGAACAAACAGGCATCAAAGATTTAACAGACATCGTACAGGCTACGAGATGGTTGTACTACCCCAGCCATCGCGGTAAGGTCTTGGAAAACGCATTGGTAAAAGCTCATGGATCGCCTAAATATCAAAATTAAGCTGTTTGTTCCCCCCTTCTTTCTTTGTCATTTCTTTCTTTCCTCAGACTGCTTGCTCCCCGCACTTTGTTATTTAAACATGAAAACAAATTAATAAATAAAATGGCAGGCGGGTTGTGTTGAAAGACTTAAAGCCTGAGGACAGGAAAAGTTATAGATATTTATTTGACAGGGTCAAGGTTGCTGCTTTCTTTCTCTCTCCCTTGGTCCCCTAGGTGTTAGACTGAGACATTTAATCGAGGGAGTAGCGGTTTCATATCTATAACAAAAATCAAATAATGCAAGATGATTTACTCCCCCTAGCAACCAGGGAGCATACCCTTAGCAACCAGCCTGGCCTCGGGCCTCGGTGTAATCAGCTTGAAAATATTTCAATTATTGTGTTGATTTTAGTGGATTTGAGAAGCGGTTGGCGAGCGCCTGTGTGCAGTCGGCCCGCGACCCGGAGAGGAAGATATTGATTTAAACAGGTGTCGGAAAGGAAAAGTGGAGTAAATTTAAATGGAATAGGATAGCCGAATCATCGAACGCAGTTCAGCGGAGGAGCGACATTCGCCCACTGCTTTTGAACGAGCATGGCTCAACTGAACTAGAAAATTCACCTTGAAGGATCCACTCTGATGGACTGATGGAGCAAGAGGCGCACTCGTTGATGCTGTACCTTCCTCCAGCATCAATGGACTACAATCTCAGGGAGACTTGATCTCTAGGTCTTGATTGCTTAGAGAGTTGCTTGGGCACTGAAGTTTTTGTTTAAATTTAGGGGCCTGAAAACTGTAGATCCATTGTTGACCATGTGATCCTCCTATGGCCACCGGAGCATACAGTCTTGTGAATGTACTGTCTGAAGCCTTGGAATGTACTGTAAACTATGGCGCGAGTGGACAGAGACAATAGAAAGTGTCCTCTTCACATTTACTTTGCCCTGTTACAAAATGGTATGTGGGTTAATACAAGCAGCCCTCCTCAGTTTTCCCGACTGGGATTTTTTGATTGACCCATCAAAAAAAAATTACACAGCAGCAAAAAAGGAGGAGTGGACCCTTGTTACCCCTTGCTTACAGATAACACGGGTGGTCCATCTAATAGCTTCAGGAGACCTATAAGAGGAAGAGAGTGCATACAAATATGCTTTGTTATCTGTAAAGTTTTTTGCGGTCAGCTTTGAAAAAAAAAAGTGTTTCTTTTATTTAGATGGTGGATCCACATCAATCAATATTTCGTTTTTCATTGTGGGACTCTATTATTATTTTATATTTTACGACCTTCAATGGCGATACAAACTTAACATTCTGATACCTGGCAAAAAATGTAGTATTGTTATATTATTCAAGCTAACTGATTTTTGTCACTTTTTCACAAAACGTGTATTGTTTCCCTTGTTATTACTCTGCTACATAAAAGCCTTCTCATCTTAAATAGAAAGTTGTGATATCAGATAACAGTTGTGATATGCAAGGGATGCTACATCAATTGGTCTGATCTTGTTAAAATGTGTGGGCGTCCTCGAATGTTTGCAAAACATATTTTAAAGATTCTTCTCATACTAATTTTGCTTGAGGAGGAGATTAAGTAAGATGTGAACAGAAGAGTAACACTTTAAAGGAAACACCAATTTAACCTTTTATTTAACTTTGCTGTAAACATACAGGCGGGTACAACTACTTTGTTACATTAAGGTTACTGTGCCAAGGTGGACTGCAATCTGCAATATATAAACAAAAAGAGCAGAATTTACAGAAATATTTCCTTTAGGAGAGTGAATCCATGTTTCTAACACCGGGAGCAAGTGCTATCATAAAACTTGGGCACTCTAAAAGATAAGTGTAAAAGTGGTATCATGCTTAGGCAGGCCCTTAAGACCACAACAAGATTGCTATGGCTAAGTCACCACTGTTTGCTACCCACAATGCATTTCTTGTAAGAGTAGGAATGAGAAAACCCAACTGTCAGAGAGTTTTCACTCTGCTCTAGTCCAGATGGGCCAGACTTTAATTATTTTACAAAGTTGGTTTCCACCCTGGCAAGGCCCATTGAAGCCTGAAGAATGATGGCTTAATGGTGAGACCTACAGTGTTCTCATGTCTGACTTATCTAACATTCAAACTTAATGAACAAGCCATCCCAGGACCACATAAAAAATGCATTCACAGTTGTTATTTGAGATTCTACCCTCAGCTAAAATGAATGGTAATGGCGACTCTGTGGAGGCTAGCAAATAATTGTAAGTTCTCAACAATCAATAATTTATTTGTCATAGCCCAGTACTCCAATACTGCCTGCGTGGCTTATTATTACAAAGGAAACGTGAGGAAATTGTAGAGCTGTTGTGTTACATTACATTTAGTTTGGGAAAGAATCTCCATGAAGTTGTGGATAGCTCAGAACTTGGCTCTTCTGAATATAAAAGCCATTGTGTATTATATTACTTAAAAAGAGATTTTCCCAGTTGCTACCTGGTAGCTTGCTAACACTACTACCGACATTCCCAGTAACGTAGCAACAAGCTCTGTTTCGAGAGTGGTCTGACTGACGTAAGTGCTGTCAGATTCAAAAATGTTTTCAACTGGACAAAGACGAGTTGGTTTGCAATCTTGCCACAGCCCATGACACGTGCACAGCTGTTAATGAGAACATTACCTGAGATATATCTGATTGAATAGTGTGTGACTTAATCATAGACCATACTTAAAATGAATTCCTGAGGCTAAATTGGAATCACCGACTAGGGGATGAACTAAACATGATTTTTTCATAAATTATTGTCAATAAACAATTGACAGAGCAGTACAATGCAGTATGAAAACTGTAGAACTGTAGTTACGTGTGTGTGTGTGTGCTGATTCAACTTCAGGTAAATGTTTTAAGTTTTATATGACTGAGGAAAATATAGTTTTGAATAGGAACAAGGTTTTGCAATGTTTGAATATGTGTCTTGGAGTACTGAAGCAACCCACAGAGAAAAACAGCAGCACATGAAATACAGAGGAATTATTACACTAAAACGGCAGTATATAAACTGTAGAG
This sequence comes from Hiodon alosoides, assembly GCA_025775065.1. NCBI lineage: Eukaryota > Metazoa > Chordata > Actinopteri > Hiodontiformes > Hiodontidae > Hiodon > Hiodon alosoides. Next base: position 2,423 of record JAOYSI010006544.1, on the reverse strand, counting down.
GTATAATTACGCTCAAACTGTTATTTAAATATAACTGTTTTACTTTGTGAAAAACAAAAAAATTTGAAGAGGTTCTTACAATTAAAAAATATATAAATACAATGTTAATATCTGCAAACATTTACATTCCAGTAAGTATTTCCTAATAAAAAAAAAAATTAATACACATGTATTTATTAACGCAAATTCCCTGCAGATTTTGTCTTTCCCTAGCCTTTGCATAGCAGCTGACAGTTAGCTAGCTTGACTAACTAAATAACCAACATTTAGCAAGATATATAGATCGAAAAATTTACCATCACTTAGAAATCAGGTTACCCATAACTCTTGCTGCCCACATTGAATTATACTTCATTGGGACCAGTGGAGGAAACAGGGGGACAGGAGCGATGACAAAAGGATCCAATTTCAGTGTGGGTATTGATTCTGATTGCATCAACAGTAGGCTACAATGTATTTTACGTAAGACTTTTATTTAATAATTATCATTCTCACATGTTACTAGAAGTCTTTCAATTGCAAATTGTGTTAATTACTTCTGACCAGATATTTTTACACAGTGCAAATCCCTTAAAAACTGGACAATCTGGTTCAAAACCCTAGTGACCCTATCTGAGCTATGTCACGCAGTGGGCGTGTGAATAGGAACAGGATTTTTTTTTGACAAATGGTCAAATTGTCATAAGTGTACCTTCTACACCCTGATCTCTGACATATTTTATTTGTTGTTTTGCCTAACCAAATCTACTCTAATTGTGTATTTCACCATTTAAATTTAAAAGTGGCTAATATGCTAGGTGTAATTGCTAACTGCAAATATAAGTTTTAAATGCAGCCCCTGGTGTCAGCAAACACAGTACAAACCATTTTCATCAGTACATTGCTGGAACTCTGACTTCTGCATTAACTCTGGAAAAGTCCCCAAACAGAAGGAAAATCTGCTAAAAGAAATTCTCTGTGGTAGTTCATTTGTATGGGAAAATACTAAATAATCAATGATTTTCCACCTCACAAAATCGATAGAAATGGCCTCAGTGTGTATACAATAAAATTTAATTGTTAGTTCTCCTTTTGTTAATCTCTGAAGGGTTATTGCATGAAAGGTATTCGTATCCCCTTTGATATTCAATGGCATAAAAAGTGTTTGCTTAAGAGTTTGCTTGAGTGTGAAATGTATTATATTTGGATTGTTGTACAGTTATCATTAAAGAATGATTACCAACCATTCCCAAATTGTATATCTAGTGGCCTATTTTAAATTCAGATTTTATGTACAATTACACAGTCTATTCACATAAATATTCTTGTTTTAATTCAACATGACTCAATCTTACTATTAAGCTTGGCTATTTTTCATTGTTAGACTTCACTTTAATTAGAGTATAAATTATTCATATGTCTTGATGTAAGACAAACGTGTTGAGTTTCGTGTAAATTTATTGGCATGGCAAGTCTCTGTGGGGTTTTGTATATTCCGACATCAAATTGAAGTGGAAAGAAGTCTTGAAAGAAATGTAAGGTTTCTCTATAAATATGAAGCTGTTGTTTTTGTTTTTTTTTTGTTGTTGTTGTTTTTTTGCCCAAAAAGGTCTATTTAGTGAATTGTATTTATTGTTTTTGGTTTGCTTTATTTTTGAAATTATGAAATTATTATTATTTATTTGTTTGTGTTTTAATGAATATAACTTAATATGATCTTAATATTTCTCTCCTTGATTAAGTTGTATTTGTATTGTATAATTGAAATTGTATTTCAAAATCCCAAATTTTCAAAAAATTTTATTGACACTGTGCCTCTTTTTCCCTGCGGAGACACAAACAAAAAAACCTAACTAGTGCCACTCTTCTAAGTGAAGTAATACCACAGGAACATTGAATTTGCATCAATATGTGGCATCAATCTACACCCCCCACACACACCAGATCGAATCATTGACCTGTGCCCAGTGGCTTTCAGTATTCTTTTCCACGGATGTGATATCTGGAAATTAGGAAAGCATGGGTATCGATCTCCCTATTCATGACACTCAATCTACATTTGCCTGCAAAATATCGGAAGAGATTGACAGAAAAGCTTTGTTCCTCCCAATCAAACAGCTCGAAAAGATGCTAGAACTTCCAGGGACACTGCTAGAGAAGGGTGGTTGCTATGAAGATTGCTCACCATGATTACCGAAAGCTGCTTGGAATCACAGAACCGAGAAGCCGACGTCCAAGTGAGAAGAAACATGGAAACCAAACACTCCGTCAACAGAAAAAGTTGTCACTTAATTAATGAAATTCTAGCAACATTTGGTTCTTGCAACATTTTAGTTTCTTATTTAGTCGAGCTTATTATTTAGTCGAGCTCTTATTTAGTCTTATTTAGATGCAACTCAAATTAAATAAGGGGGCATTGCTTTTCTAACTTTGGGGTATTTGGG
>JAOYSI010006543.1:0-12761 GCA_025775065.1 Hiodon alosoides | reverse complement strand
CCCCCCCCCCCCCCCCAACCACCTCTCTCCACCCCCCCAACACAACCGCAACACACCCCCCACTCATTTTTGCCTATTTATTGAAATTGTTTTTGATGGTTCCCAACCCCCCCCCCCCCCCCCCCTCACTGTTCTTACATTATTCCCATATGTACACATTCACAGCCCAAAGTGGCACAGCCTGCCTCATTTGTTTGTATTTTTGGGCCGTCCGGTTTCACTTTTCACTATTGAGAGTGACTCAATATCAGATTTGACTCGGTGCTGTGCCCTCTACATGCTGGATCCAGAAAAAACCCATTAAGACCACCTAAAAAATCCACCAGACAGGGGAAAACTCCCAGGCAAGCTGGTGGTCAAAAAGGCATTTCAGTTTAGCATATAAGGATATATAACTTAATTAGGCAAAGAAGCATTGATGACCAAAGGAAATTAAATTGACACGCTGTCTTTGCATTAAATAGATGGGCTACGTCAGGACGAGGTTACGAGTTTGGTCGCAGAGCTTGCGGTTTGCCTCGCGAGTTCTGCTTACTGGTACACAGGGAGGGGGGAAGAAGAGCCCCCAGGTGGGACATTCCTGGAAGCCCCCCCCTCCTCCCTGGCCTTCCCCCAGAGAGAGGAGGAAAGGAGGGACCTGCGTGGAATGCAGGCGACCTTTAACAGGTTTCCAGGAAAGAGATCCCTTTTTGCCAGCTCCCTGGCCCTAAAGACTTTCTGCCATCAGTCACTGCCTTCTTAAACCCTGCTAGAATAATGGACTTGCTAAGAGAGCCTGCAGCATTGGAGGTGCGTTAGGAACACGCCGGCATTCTGTAAAAACGCGCTAAATGTAGCTGAGAGCTGAGATTTAATCCCGTACTTCATAAAAAATCAAAAAATAATATAGTGATTTAATAAAAACTTAAATAACCAAGGACACTCCTTTAGTTTAAAAGTAAAGTCAAAATGCTACTGTAATTCTGTTTAAAAAGTGTGCGTGTAGTTGATGATACTTACTAAACAGAAATGGTTATTTTTGTTTTAACCAGCAGTCCCAGTTACCTGTGTCTTCAGTCCTCCCAGTGCTCTGCCCTGGCCACAATTTGCGGACTGTACTGCATTTACAACTGGACTGATCACTCATCACTGGTTGCCCAGTCTCTGGCTCCGACATGATTCTGGCAGAAAGTGTGACGGCGCCAGGCAAGTGGCTGGCAACTGTGACAAGTCCTGGTAGTAAATCCGGTAATGGTACTGATTCGTAGCTGTGGACAGCAGCTGGGAAGAAGCCTGTGGTGGATCCGGTAATGGATCCGTTTCGGTGTTCTGTCATTTCAGCCCCGGGGGAAGATGTGGTATTGGTAATGGTCAGAGACATTGCCGTCTGTGCTGGCTGTCAGCCAATACTCCTCATCTAGGGCACGTGTTAAACTTATTTTTTGTTTATTTTGATTAAATTATTTTTAATGAAATTATGTGTATTTGGGAGCATGTTTGCAACCTTGTGTATGTGAACAAACAACAAATAACTTCTGAAACTGCCTCTCATTGCAGAGCTCACTGCAGTTCAGTGATAGTGATGAAAGAATTGAAATACAGTTGAAGCAGAACTCTTTAAGCTATTGGAAAGATGAAGCGAGTTTGTAAAGCATTCAGCCCCGCCCTTCCCAGACTCCACACATTCCCCTGTACCACTGAATGGCCCTTGAAGCTGTACCTCACACCTAAAGGATGAAGGCTTCTCAACAGGGGCATTTCATTACCACGCCCACTCACTCGGAGCACTGCAATAGAAGCACACTGAATCCCAAACTGAGGCGGAATGTGTGTCAAATGTTGTCCATCAATAAGAGGCTACTCATCAAGTGCTGCATGACGCCTTTGTTTTGTGCTTTCACCCCCCCCACTTCCCCCACTCCCTCACAAACACTGATTCTGACAGACAGGGACAAACTGAAAGCTACACAGGCTCCTGTCCATCTGGGCACATCGGAGACACACTGCTGGTGATTGGTGAATTGGGAGGCTCACACAACAGTAGCAATCCTGCATCAAAAGGCTGACACACCAGTAGAGATCAGCGCATACAGAGGCTAACACAACAGTAGAGGTCAGTGCATCAAAAGGCTGACACACCAGTAGAGATCAGCGCATACAGAGGCTAACACAACAGTAGAGATCAGTGCATCGAGAGGCTAACACACCAGTAGAGATCAGTGCATCGGGAGGCTAACACAACAGTAGAGATCAGTGCACCGGGAGGCTAGCACAACAGTAGAGATCAGTGTATCGGGAGGCTAACACACCAGTGGAGATCAGTGCATCGGGAGGCTAACACAACAGTAGAGATCAGTGTATCGGGAGGCTAACACAACAGTAGAGATCAGTGTATCGGGAGGCTAACACAACAGTAGAGATCAGTGCATCGGGAGGCTAACACACCAGTGGAGATCAGTGCATCGGGAGGCTAACACAACAGTAGAGATCAGTGCATCGGGAGGCTAACACACCAGTGGAGATCAGTGCATCGGGAGGCTAACACACCAGTGGAGATCAGTGCATCGGGAGGCCTGTGGAAAGAGACCTTTGATAGTTGGCTGGCACGGTCACCAGGTCACATGTGGGCAGCTAATCATATTTGTGTAAGGCAGGACTGAAGCTCGGCCCTCACAAGATTAGCTCTCTCCTAACCTATACAACCCTGTTCCTTTTCCTAAATGTCAGGGAATTATGTCATCCCCACCCCGGGGTTACTGAACAAAGACCATGGAAGAATCTAGTCCGCTCCTGGTCTCTTTTTTTCCTCATGAAATCCCCCAAAAATACGTCGTCTTAAAGACACAATTTACCGTAGAAGATAGAAGAAAAATACAAGAAAGGAGGAATACAAGATTGCCCTCAGCGTCAGGAGGCCTGTCGATCAGCGCCCTCTTCTGCAATTTGGAGTAAAGGAACTGCCCGGTAAAGCCCTAATCAGTGTTCTCCTGCCCAAGGCAGCGCCCACGGGAGTCATCAGCCGCTGGCTTACTCTTGTGTTCCCTTTTCCAATACAGTGCTCTTTTCTAATGGAAGGAAACAACTTTACGACACAACGTTGAAGAACACACAGAGCTTCATCAACAAACGTCAGAGCTACATCGACAAACATCAGCCCTTTCTACAAACGTCGGAGCTGTGTTGACAGTTTCAAAGCTGAAGCTGAAACAACGTCAAAACGTTGGCGCCACAACGACAGACGTTAGAGCACGTTGAAGTCTGACTGGGTCACACGATAATCAACAACAGCAGCGGTCACTGTTTTTAGGTCATTCCGGTGAAGAAAAGCACAGAGAAAATACACTATGCGTATCATCGCAAAGACAACTGAAACGACGGCAAAACCACTGTTTTTAACTATCTGTCGAAGAAGTGGAAACGATTTTAAGAGGAATGCTAGTCTTGGAAAAGGGCACCATGTGTCACAGGCTTCTCCAGGTACAAGGCCACAATACAATACACAAATGCGAACAAACAAATGGAATTCTACACTAGCAAACAAAAAAACTTTTTAATTTATTTTTTTGTTTCCAAGAAAAAATAAACGCACCGTACTGTGTTGGTCTGTCAAGCTGAAACAACAGGATTGCCCCGTTTGAATCCCAATGTGTGTCACGGGGATTTATACTGCCCTCCAGTGGAAAGCATAGGTTTGAACCTTGTTGCCACAAGCTGCCTTATGTGGCTCCAGTACGCCAGTGTGACACAGCCAGTTTAAAATCCCCTCCTAAATGCTGAATACCAGCAGTCACAGGAGCTCAGGCAGGAACAGGGGGATAATCCACTGGAATACTCTTTACTTCTCGTCTGCAGAGTAGGTGACAGAGTTTTGTGAGCATTCGGAAACACAGTCCTTTAACACAGACCCACATGCAGAGGTCAACCGTCAGTCCGGGCAGCTCCACTGGTGCGAAAGCAAAGGGAATGTATACGGGTGCGACCCACCGCAGGAAACTCCCCTCTGTATTTAGTTTACTAGCGCATATGCTCTCCACATGAGAAGCAGTGCTTCTTCTCGGCAATCGAGCTAGTGGCAGAACATGAGTTGGCGTGAGGACCGCCTTCCGCGGGGTCTCATTAACGCCACAGGGCGCACATCTGTAAGGAGGAATCGCACGTAAACTTGCATTTGTTTTCTACACGGGCTTGTGACGGACATCCCGGCTCGACGGAGAAAGCTCATTAAGAAAAACAAGCGGCCCCCTGTTGATGAACACAGCGGATCTTTAAGCCCTCCGGCGATGTCATCGCAGATCACACGTTCACGTCTGAGTCACGAGACGGTTCACTAAAGCTGAGGTCAGCCGTGCCCCTCCACCTCATCCATGCCACTCTTCCTGTCCCGGAGAAAAGGGCAGGGAAGACGAGGAACGATGATGAGAGATGTTGTTGAGAGCGTTAATTAGGGGCCTCCAACACGACATTCAGTAGCCACCTAGTGGAATCAGATCGCTAAACCACCTTAAACACAGAAATCTGAAGATAATGGCTTTGTAGGGGGAGTTCAAATAAATACCCATAATCCCTTGTGCTACATGCTAGGAATCGGTTACATCCACAACCAAAATGCCTTTTGTTGCAGTGATTCTGGCATATCTTTAGTTCAAAGCGTCGGTAGACACACAATCCACATAAACTCTCTTTTCAGCAAACTCTTTGAACACTGAAAGACATAAACCAGGTTGCAGGGATATTTTTCTGCAAGCACAGAAAATGAGTTTGTTGTGAGTATAAGAACTGGAGGTAAGTGGATTTTTTTATGGATCATTATGTCACTGGTTCCCTTTGGTTCTGTCAGCCTATACACTCACCTTACTCTTAACACAAAATAGAAGGGGGAAAAATTGGAGGGACTTGTTAACATTAAAACACAACAGAGAATTGCCAAGGCATCTCTGCTGTACATCTGATTTTTTTTTTAAAGGTTAACCTGGTCCAGCCCCCTACCACACAGAAAACCACGCCACATTGTATCTGTAATGTAAAGCTAAATGGGGAGATAAGCAAGACTTTGTCCAGGGGTTATAAAACACATTCAGTCACTCTCAGGCCAAAGAATGTTTACAGAGTTGCTTGGATACGACCCCAAGCCCAAATCCTGTTGTCATTTATGATGCGTTTCTCTCTATCCAGCTCTCATTTATCTGTTCATAGCAGAGTTCATATAAAAGACAGGGCGCAGAGGTTATGGAAAAACATTAATTAGGTGTTCGCAATGGATTTTCCATTCACAGAAAACCTTAGTGTTCAGGCAGTGCATTAAACAGCTATTAAACAGAATGTGTTTTAAATATATACTGTAAGCACTGTTGTATAACAACGGGGAGGATTAGAAAACCTGTAACAATTAAGCCGTTATGCATTTACACCCTAATAAGAGCCCATGAGAAGAACCTAAACTGGAAAAATAAAACACAGTGCACTGTCTACACCGTGCAGACAGGCCCGTCTGAATCCCACTGGATGCAGCACATTGCTTGTTTCGTGCTTGCATTAGAAAACCCACTGCGTCTCGCAAATCAGAATCATGTTCCATTTCGAACGGACTCAGACATTTCCGCCATACATGGGAAGGCAACATAACAGGTCGATGCTAAATTATGAGGCATTGTCTGCATTATTTACAATTTCTGAAGACCTGAAACACAGCCACAGACATTTCTTGTGTTTGTTATCCTCGGGCTACGGTTATCATACGGCCCGCTTACAAATTTGGCTATGAGTATCAGGCGAAATAACTTAATAGCTTGTGGGAGACAGAGGAATTTCTCAGATAGGACTCAAAGCTGCAACATCCGGCACATTAGAATCCAGTGGCGCTGTACAACCTGCGATGCTATCTCCACATTGACACATTGAGTCTCTTCAGTTCGGTGCAAAGTTACTGACTATTGCTACCGTGTTACTTGAAGCGAACATTTTGTTCTTTCACGACTATCTTGAGGATCTGTGTAGAAATTTTAATGGCATAAGGAATTAGTTAAAGGTCGAACAGAGCACAATCAATACGGGCAAAGAGACGGTTGCGCTGTGATGAAACTGAATGGGATCGAAAGACTTCCTCACCATCATTTATTAAAGCATCAGTCCATCGCTTGTCTGTCCGGGCAAGCTTATGTTTGCTGCCAACAAGATCCTTCAAACAGAGTGAAAACGCGAGGGGCAGGAGATGGACGAGAGACAGGGCAACGTGTGGTCTACAGAGAGTCCGGAAATGGACGCGACCAGGAGGGATAAAGCAGCAGATCGATCTGGGTGGCGAAAGCCCCCTAAACCCCTGACCTCCAGGGAAGAGGGCGAGGAGACTTTACCATTAGCCTCCTCGCCCTGTTTGCTATCCACTGCACTCCACTTTTCATGGAATTAAGCTGAAGGGGTTTTTAACCCCCGTTAAAGAGGTCAGCAGGTCATTGTGAAAAACACGGTGACATAATTGCCTTTACCACCTCGAGATCCATGGCAGGGGGAATTTGTTTGTGTCTCTTTGTGAGATCGTGTTCGTATACCTTGTAAAAGGCTTGTGCACACATTCTCCTGAGGAAGTTCCTCAGTCAGGACTAAAGAAATAAGGTATGGCTTGCACATGCACATAAGACTCACAGCACACATGGACTATACTCTACAACCCGTTGTGTCGTGATCTGGTGGAAACTCAAACACACTCCCACACTCAAAACAGAGGGCTGTTTGCAGTTGAATATTTTCATTTGGGCTTTTTTTTTCCAGCAACATAGTTTAGTCTATGAAGCGATTAGCTATGACTGAACTGAACAAGAGAGACATATTGGCAAGTTGCTCTTGAAATAAAAATAAAAGAGATCTGTCCCAGGGTAGTGCCTATCGCTGTTGCGAGGAACCAAGCTGAGTTCTGGAAACTGTGAAGCAGAGCATCGGTACATGGACAGTCACAGGGTCAAAACCCTCAAAAGCGCAGTCTGATTTAATCTTGCCTCCACCAGTGTTTCCTTTTGGTGCAAGGTGTGTATACACGCACGCATGACTCCCTCGAACAAGACCTCCTACCGAGGAGATGCCACAGAGGGAGACCGTGGACGTTGGATGAATTAATCGACTGGTTCATCGTTTCACAAGTGCCTCTTATCTTCCATGTGTCTCGAGGCACGCCCTGGTCAGGCTAAAGCCCCCCAAAAAAATCCATAAAGCAACTGGAAACCCCCCCCCCCCGCTCCGGCTAACTCCGTTCAATCTGCACTCATCAATTCGGCCATTTACTGAATGGGTTGCTGTCATGCCACACTCTGTGGAGGTTCATGCATGGTTCAAAAACATTTGCGTACCACATACAGGAAAACTTGGTCTAATGAGTGCAGCCTTTCGCGTCATTTGTATACAAAACAGAAATCGGGCCAGAGGTGAATCATTGCTCCGTGGCAAGCTTTGAGATGTTACAGACATGGAAGAAGACCGAACTAAAAGTGTCTGAGCCCCCTGCATCACAGCCCAGACCCTACCTCTCAGCCGAGGTACCGCAGAGTGACTTTTATAAGCCTTATAAGCGGGAAGGAGAGGAGGTATCTCCAAAAAGACAGGTTACCTTATCTATTGTTTTTTAATAGCAGTGAAGCGTTCAAGCTAGCATTTGTGTCAGTCAGGCGGGAACAAAAGGGGTTTGCTTGTCAACGAGCAAGGGTTACGTAACTTCAGCCACAATGCATTCTCTCCGGGTGTTGACATACCTCCCTGGTCCTCGAGCAACCAGCCCACCTCAACCCCTGCCCGGCGCAGTCTCCCGTTACACTACGGGACTCACACACTGGCCTCCCCGCCTCCAGCGTTGACAGACAAGCGAAAAATGCGTCTGCGGTTCCAAAGAACGAAGAATGGCATCTCTGGTGGCTCGCTCGCTCGGGCGCTAGAGAGGAATCGGTAAGGAACTCTCTAGCGCTCGCTCGGGCGCTAGAGAGGAATCGGTAAGGAACTCCGTGGAAGCAGCTTGAAAGCGACTGAGGCGGGCGTGCCACGGGACTGCTCAGTATCGTTCAGCGCGGCGCGTCTAACAGAGATTCTGCAGAAGGACAAACGTGCCCTCCCCAAAACACTCCGGACTTCTTTAAAGGTAATAATCCCTACCGCTGGCACACGGGGAAAATTTCTTTGGAGTGAACACCAGCTGTTCGTATGCCATGTTCCTCAAATGGTCATTTATTCGTCTCTACCTATTTGCTCTTATTCATGCTTCCATAAAAATAAAGGTTGCTTGCGAAGGTTAACTGCTCTCCTTTTTCAAGCAGAACGGGAGAGATAATGGAAGTTTAATCTTGGACAAATGCTCCAAACGAGGCCGGCCTCGAGGACGCGAGCTGTCTCCCAAGGCCGCGAGCTGTCTCCCAAGGCCGCGTGCCTTTCCAAGGATGAGTCCAACACATGGGACGTAAAAAAACGCGGCCGGACATGCACCCAGGATGGCCTAAATGAGAACCGACAGGCACACTAACACAATTCCTTTTCGCTCTCCTGATAAGTTTCAGAAGGACGCATGTGGTCGTCCAAATTAAAAATACACCATGCACGGAAGTGCACATAGACAGCACAACGGTACTTTCATTGCGGGGTAATTGCAGTTTTGCATAACAACAAGCAGTCAAACGAATCCAGCTCCACTCTCCAAAAACAACCTTCCAACGCCGTTACATTCAACAGACTCTCTTCTCTTATGTGCTTTGCTTAGTGATTATCAGCCTACCGTTAGGCAACACACAGAAACCGGTGAAATCCAGATTCCTGTCAACTGACAACATTGGGCTTGCCTTGCTCTGGGAGCAAAACAGGGTCACCCAGCTGCGGAAAACAAAAACCAGGAAAGAGAAAACCTTTTTTTCCCCCCTAACCAGTGACTGGAAATCCCACGCAGCTTTGCACAATGATCTCATAAACTAAATCCCCCCCAATGGAAAGTGACTCTGCCTGGAAGGCCCCCCACAGAAAGGCCCCACTCCACAAAAGTGACGCAATGTGTTAGTGTGGCGCCGTCGCCCTCAGTAAGCCCAAATGTGCCAGTATTGGGCAGATGCAGGACCACACCGCCTCTCCCTGCCCAAAGTGGGCGCCAGGCGCAAGTTCTTGCAAAGTCCCTCCGCTGGCGTCTGCCCCTCCTGTGCCCCCCTCCACCCCTTCCAACAATGACACCACCTACCAGTCTGCAGGCGCTGCAGCGCAGACACTAGCTGACCCAGCAGGTCTCTTTAGAGCCCCGGGATTACATAACCTCCAAGGGAACGTCGGAAGGCAGGTCTGATAGTTACAGCTAGCATGAGTGAATGGTGATCTGATATAAACCAGCAGAGGGGCAAGCTATTGCTTACAACACAAAAAAACGACTGGCCGCCGCAGCAATTCCACCCCTGCTCCCTTCAGCTGGTGTCGCCTACGTTTTCCTCGCCACTGAGAAATCCGTTCGGACAGCGACTTTGTTACACCATTAAGCCTTGGTTGGGAGATCTTAGACAAAGTCTGGATTATCTGTATAAACACACCTCACATGCATACACAGCCAAAGAGCCGGGCATTTAACGCATCACTGCAAAGGGAAGGGCCCTGCAAACAGCGCTGCAAGTCAGAAAAGTAAAAAAAAAAAATAGGCAGGGTAATGAGCAGCCGCGTTGAAGCAAGCGGACAACTTAATGAATATGAATATGCACGTCTGTGCCGGAAAGCGGACCAATAGGATTCCTCAAAGGGGACCCCGGAGCCTGAATTACTGGGTTTAAAAAAAAGGCTCTTCTAATTAAAAAAGCATTTTAAAAGAATTTGCCCTCAGTCATCACTCTGGCTCAATAAACCTTTGTCTCCCCATAATCTTCTCATTGAACCGCAGTGCTCTGAGTGCAGCGCATGTGTCTGCACCATGCCGAGGTTTTTTCACCAGCATCAAAGCAAACTTCGCCAGGAATAAGAAGGCACAAAACAGAATACTTGGGATTGGGGAAAAAGAAGGGAAACCTAGCAATTGTGACGAAGGCCGTTTCACTGCGTCCCTCACTTGCTCGCGACCTTGGCTAAGCAAAACTGACGCCTGGCATCGCATTAAAACATTCCTTTTTTTAAGACTTTTTTTTTTTTTTGTCTTGTAAATTTGGAATCAGCAATTATTCTTGTTTTTTCCTCCAATTTGAAATGGGCATCTTGGCTAAGAAGCCACAAAAGACAAGGAGGGAGAGGAAGTGTGATTATTCTCCTCCAGTCCCAGTTTACACTGTGCGGGTTCCCCAGTGCACACCAGTTCAGTTCAGTGCCGATTGTAGGAGACGCACATCACTCTCGACGGCACTGCCAGCCGGCGGGAAATCAAGAAAGCCGACAGGAACCCCCGGTTAGCGAACAAGCCGCGAGATTTTACCTTCCCAGCCCGGGCGTTGCGTTGCCAATTGTGTGCCTTTGCTGTGCTCTCCCAGACACGATGGACACATGGCATGAGATGGTTTCGAACCTCATAGGGCTGGCTGAGTCTGCACTCAGGCGACGCCTTTTCCATGCCACTCAGGAGGCCCTGTGGAAACATTCCTATTGGGTGGGACATTGAAACCTCTGACCTGCTCAGTCACTTCCGACAGCTTTGTTTGTGAACTCCTCCCACCCTTCAGGTTGACCAACACCAGGAAGTAACCCAACGGGTTCTTAGGAATGAACTGAGAGTATTCCTGGCTTACTTGCATGGAATGCCATCATGTGTGTGGCCACACAGAGATCTGATCATATTTCAGCAAAAAAAACTAAAAAGGGAATTTTCCACATTAAGCAGACGGAAATGAAAGGAGAAATCACTTTGAAAGCATGCACATGGCTTGATGTATTCACAGGAAAAGATGACAACTATGGACTAGCCAAGCTTGATCCAGCAGTCTAAAGGCGACACCAAACAGAACACAAAGCTAGCCTCGCTCGATCCGGCAGTCTAAAGGCGACACCAAACAGAACACAAAGCTAGCCTCGCTCGATCCGGCAGTCTAAAGGCAACACCAAACCGAACAACAGGCTAACCACGCTCGATCCGCCAGTCTAAAGGCGACACCAAACCGAACAACAGGCTAACCACGCTCGATCCGGCAGTCTAAAGGCGACCCCAAACAGAACAACAGGCTAACCACGCTCGATCCGGCAGTCTAAAGGCGACACCAAACAGAACAACAGGCTAACCACGCTCGATCCGCCAGTCTAAAGGCGACACCAAACAGAACACAAAGCTAGCCTCGCTCGATCCGGCAGTCTAAAGGCAACACCAAACCGAACAACAGGCTAACCACGCTCGATCCGCCAGTCTAAAGGCGACACCAAACAGAACAACAGGCTAACCACGCTTGATCCGCCAGTCTAAAGGCGACACCAAACCGAACAACAGGCTAACCACGCTTGATCCGGCAGTCTAAAGGCGACACCAAACAGAACAACAGGCTGACCACGCTCGATCCGCCAGTCTAAAGGCGACAACAACCAGAACACGAGGCTAGCTACACTCGATCAGGCAGTTTAGGTACTGGTGCATTTTGTCCACCAACCATCGCTTCCGCGACACCCTGCAGGTAGCTACTGCCTGTCAAGAGGCAGCACTGTGCTGATGTTCATAGTCGGCAAAAGGCTCTGCTTGTGTTGATAACTCAAACGCGGGCGTCTTCAGAAGCTGTTACTTTAAAGCTGAAACCAGGAGTGTGCCTGCCTCGGAGGACTTACCTAGCCAGTGCAGCAGCGCCTGGCTCAGCCCCCCGGCAGACAACCGCCCAGCCCGTACCTTTTTCCGAGCCGTGGTGCTCCTGGAGACCCTGCCGGCCGGGCCGACTGTCCCCGGGTCGCCCTCCGCAGGCCTGCCGGTCCCCGGCGCTCCTCTTCTTCTTGGTTCCCTTGAGCCAGCTGAAAGCGCGGCTGAATGAACCCCCGTGCTTCTTCTTGCCCTTGTTTGCCCGGTTCTCCCGGGCCAGGACCTCGGCCACATCCCGGGGCACAAGGTCCCCCACCGAATCCTGCCTAGACATACCGGGGTGCGCCACTCCTCGCTCCCTCCCTCCCACCCCGCACTTCCCAATCCTGAAAGAGAGAGAGAGAGAGAGAGAGGGCAGAATGGGAGCAATAACTAAACAGCACTGAACAAATAGCAACCACAAGCCAGGTTCTTGAGATTTTTTTTTTCCATAAAAAAAAAAAAACTTTATCCATAAAAGGAATCCACAAAACAGAACCTATCAAATACAGTACATGATTCACAGTTTTATACCTAGGAATAAGTTGCTGTTACGCTGCCTTTCACGTGCAGATACAGTCCATTTGATTCTCTATCCCTTACAACAACGGCGGCAAAGCACTCCAGTCTCTCTCCTGGACCCTTTAGCAGGACAAACAGAAAACTTTGTCAGCAGCTCCCATTGAATCAAAGAAGTACTCGAAGAAATCTGTTTGCTGGTTGTTTTTTATGTAATCCTGCCAACTCAATCTCTTAATGCTCTGTTTCAGGTCTGGTGGAGAGGAGCTGCTCTGTTGGTAGCCAGCGCTCTGTAAAAGCACGTCGAGGCACTGGCACTCGGGCAGCGGAGAAATCCCTGGGAGCAGACAGAGCGAGTAATGCCCACACAAACACACACACACACACACACACAGACACACACACACACACACACACACACAGACACACACAGACACACAGACCTGCCTTTTTTGTCTTTTACTTTTTTTTCCCTCGTTTTCGTTGTTCTCCGGGCGCTGGCTCCTCTGTTAAGAAACGCTTGTCATTTCCACAT